>SKCR01019365.1:0-221417 GCA_019454045.1 Zanthoxylum bungeanum | reverse complement strand
GAGCTCGGGTCAAACCGACTAGTTTTCTCTCTCTATAACTAAACTTTCGGGCTCTCTTTATAAATAATAAAACGTAGAAATTGCTAACTAAAAGGAACCAACCCTCGAAACTAAATCTTCGACTCCTTTATTTAAGCTTCCAAATCTATTATTTCACCAACCCACTGATGTTAGCTCATGTCATTCTGTCATAATCGCCCATGCTCCTTTTCAGCAACCACTCTGCAAACAGTAGTTCTGGTCTTCTGACTCAAACACTCTGCAAGCAGAAAGCCATCATTCCCACCATTTTTCCTCTCCTACATGTTATGCCCATATGACAATCTGCAACCCGCCCATATGACAATCTGCAACCCAACCATTCCAACATTGTTCCTTGTGGCAGAAGGAAAGTCTCTAACCAACTCACATCATATCAGCCTGCCAGAGGCTCAAACTTTCATGTATGGCTTACGCCATTCATATGTAAACATGAGATACTACAATCCCGACCTCGGTCCGCAGGTCGGTGTGCCAAGATGAATAGCGATGTATCCTCCTCCTTACTTCTTTAACAGGTCGGGTCGGTAATCACGGGACCACCTCGGGTCAGACTTCCCAGATGCTCAAGAGTTGAGTCTGATACCTTTCCATCAGGTCGAGTCTGTATCCCAACTCCACTTCATCACCCGGTACTGCTCTTAGTAAGGCTGTGCACAATGGACTCGGGTCTCTTTATCTGACTTCGGCCCCTCTGGACCCTCTTCATTTTCATGGTCAAGTACAATCCCTAATTTACTCTTCCTCGGGATTCTGATTTTCTCGAGATGAAAAACCATCATCAAGAAAAGTATTATAATATCAAGCAATATATATATATATATATATATTATATATATATATATAATATATATATATATATATATATATAAGCAATATCAAAAAGAGATTTACATTGAAATTGTTGAAATATCAAATCATGAAAAATAAACATTTAACAAATTGATAAAAGTACAGACATTAATTAGATCAACCCAAACATTAAATTAACACTTTTTGGGCTTGAGAAATACAATATGAATTAATCCCATTTAACATAAAAAAAAAAAATTTGATGAACCTCAAAAAGTAAAAGTCTAAATACAAAATAATTGGTAAAGAAATTGGGAAAAGTTTCTAATGTGCTGTGATAGGAATGTTTTTTCCCCCAAAAATTGATAAATTTTTAAAACAAAATGAGTGATAAACTTATAAATATTTTAGTGGTAGTTTTGTAAATTTATTATAATGACATTATTAATAAAAATTTTTCCATATTTTTTCGGATGGGCTGTAACCTATCCTAGACCATGAATAGTCTCGCCCCTGATCATTATCTTGGTCACGGTCATCGAAGAAACAATATCGACATCATTGTGGTTATAATAAAAATATATTTACATTCACAAATTATGATTAATTGATAATTATTTAATAATAATTATACATAATTGATTTTAGTCATGTCCTATTATTAAAGCACACGTAGTTAATAGTGTATTTTCATAGTTAATAATAAATGTAACAAGTTAACAATATATTGTTTGCCAAACTTGTACAATAAAAAAAATTATTTATCAATTTGAAACTGTATTTTTATGATTTTTTTTTTAATAATTCAATATTAAAATAATTATGTTCAATAATTTTTTTAGTAACTCTAATGGAAACCAAATTCTTATCATCAGGGTTTAAATCAATGAATCTTCACACTAGAGATTTTATCAATTAAGTAGTTAATTTTTTTAAAAATTAACGCTAGAATCATACTTGATCTGAAGTGATATTTTTGTTATCTTATAATTTTAGCCATCCAACTCAATTATATACCAAATTTATCCTAAATCGGTAATTATGATTTACGAGTAGAGGTGGAAATTCATGAAATCATGTCGAGTTAAATTTAAGTAAACACGGATGCATCTCGTTTAACTCAAAAATTTTAAACACGGATGTGAACAATTTAATAATCATTTTAACAAAATAAGTTAACACGATTAATAAACAGAGTCAGTTTCATGTTGGTACAATTATGACATGATAACATGATTAGTAAACGATCTAAATGGGATCGTAAAAGGTAATTGATTCTAATTTAAATGCAATTGAATTTTAACTGTACATTGCTACTAAAGCAAGCATATCAAAAAATTAAGAAAAATTTAGCACAGCTAAACTTAACACTAAATCTAAAATCCTTTTTTTTTGTACCTCTAATAAATCATCTAGTTTTATTTTCGGTCAAAGATGACCAATTTTTGTCCAAAAGATTTTGGAATGTTTAATTTACTCGTTCAAACGAGGATTTCAGTCAAGATGTGATTTTAAAATTTTGGAACGAAATGCATCATACTATTCATTGTTTTGATATGATTATTTCTAGATCATTTGAAATTTTGGTTGAAGTTCCTTATAAAAAATTTTCCTCAAAATTCATTCAAAATTCAAGAATGCATAAAGTTTAATTAATTTATGCCCGAAGCATTTCGCTTTGAGAATTCACTGACAAAGTAAATCTTTATTTGTCTTTATATATATTTATCAAATTAACTTCAAGAAATATCAAATACATAATCCATAAAATATTCAGTGGTATATATTGAATCCATGTAACCATCTTTCTCTCTCTTCCCCATTCAAACCCAACAACTATAAAAGAAGGAACATTACAAACTGGATACTATTAATTTATCCTTCACCATAAGAGTTTAAGGGGTTGCTTAGTCCAGTCAAACGTGTTTAAAATTGTAAAACCCCCATATTTTGTAAGGGTATTATTGGAAATTAATAAAAAATTGGGGGTAAAAAGTCAAAATTTGACTTGGTGAAACAAGGACTTAAATGATAAAATTTGAAAATTTCGTGGATTAATTTCGCATTAATTAGGGACTAAATAGAAATTTTTCTTAGATTCAATTTCGGTCCACTTAGGTGTTGACACATATCATACTTAGATGTTGATAAGTGGCTCGTTAATATGCTGACACATGGCCCAACCAGATGGCGACACGTAGCCCACAAATGTTCTTAAACTTGGTTGCCCCTCCCTAAAAATTTCAAGACCACTCATCTCTCACTCAAAGCATCAGAGCTTCCAACTGTCGCCGCCACTTCAACGCCCCCCCCCCCCGGCCATCCCACCACATTGCCTTGTCGTTGGTCTTTCCAACGCCATCGACACCGCCGTATCACAGTTCAGATGGTGCCTCACGAGCCACCCAAAATACTGAAAATCGTCGACGTTTTCCTCTCCGTATGTCGGCGTCTGACCACTATTGATGACACCTCCGACGAGTACAGCATCTTTGGCTCATTTCCGATCAAACGCCACCGGTCCATAGCCATCAGAGGTCGTTTGCTCGATTTCCCAATGCTGATGGAGGTAGTGTTCGACTTTTGACCAAGCCCGGGAGATCCGATATTTGGATCGATGAACAGACACCACCAGCAAACTCCTCTCGATGAGGCGAGCTTATGGATTTATAATTTGACCGTTGAAAGTTGTTGGATCGTGGGAGCAACGTCAAAAGAGGACTCCACGTACCTTGTAGAGCGTGTCTGTCGTTAGAGGAAAGAATTTGGCCGAGGAAGTGATAAAGCCTTGTGTGCTGAACCTCATGGTGAGATCCGTTTCACAATTCGAGCTTTCAATCGAGGTAGGTGTTCGATTATCGCTATTTTTAAATAAAATGTATTTAAAATTATTGTTATATAAATTCTATTTAAATTCGAAACTTTATATGTTTTATTAAATTTTTTACGAAATGATAGTTTTGAATTATAAAGTTATTACAGATTTTTACAAATATTGCGAACTTGACAGTTTACTGTATTTAGAAATCGCTACATAGGTATTTCAGTAAAATTATACATTACGCACATACCATAAGATCACGCATGGGGTCTACTTGTTGTTTGACTATACAAGTTCCATAATCATGTGTGAAAAGTGTGACAAGACTACCATTGGTGAAAGTCCATAAAGTGTCCTGATTGACCACATAGAACTCCTAGATATTGATTGGCTAGACTGCCATGGGTTAGACCAATAAATCTTATGCGATGTTTTATTGATGGTGTCTACATGGTATATGATGATAGACACCATATGAGTCTTGGGTGATAGGTGGGTAAGACCGCCTTCGGTGTAGCGACTGTAAATCTTATGTGGAAAGTGTGGAGGACTACCATTGGTGAAAGTCCATAAAGTGTCATAGTTAGTTACACATGACCATGTGGGTTGTCAGAGTGCTCTGGGATATGATAAGAATTATTTATAGATTGTATTGAGTGAGTATGTGCGTGTAAGTGGTAATCGATATTTTTTCGATTTATCTGTTGTGCATTTTTGAGATTTCATGGTTTTAATTAGTAATCGATATTTTTATGATTTATCTACTGGTGCATTTTTGAAATTTCATAATTTTACTGATTTTAAAATATATGTGAATTTGTTTGGAAATTTGTATTTCGTCAAACTAACCATGCAGCGTATTTTGGAGAGTTTAAAAATATTTTAAAGCAAGTAATCGGGTTCCTACGAGTATTTCATAAAATACTCACCTTATACTTCCTCTAAAGATAGCTCCAGGTAGGTGAATTTGTTGGGATATTGTGGCCAGCCGTATTGGAGTTGGTATCAAGAATTCTCTATTTTAAGTTTTCGTATTTTGATTAGTAGAGGACTTTGAACTTTTCTTTCTAAGTCTGTAATAAATATGCCACCCTACATTTTATAATTTACTAATGATGATGATGCATGCTTTGATATCATTTCTAAATTTATTTATTATATTATCAATTATGTTTGTGATGGTGATGGTGATGGTGATGTTGTGGGTACCTAATAATTTTTGAAATAAAAACGTGTGACAATATGGAATTTCCATTCCATGTGGATTTCCCTTCATTTTTATGATAATGGAGACCCTTACTCAAGCCTTCCGTCAATTCCAAGCACCTTAGGGAAAACCTGTTAGGGATATTCCCTATACCCAACTTGTGGATGGGCTATATGTACATGTATTTGCAATATTTTCATTAATTAATAAAATGGCAATCTTTATTATATGTGTCTTACATAAATTATATGAATCATCAAACACTGTAATAAAGCCCTTGGAGTAATAAGATGATGGCTTCCACGCCTTATAAGAATCATTACTCTGAAACGTTCATAGTCATAGTTTTGTGAATAATCTGGGCGTTCACAAAGCGGAGAGACTAGCATGATGATATGATCCGCCCTTAAGTGGGGTAGCCGATCTTATAGGCTACTAGCGAAGATCCGTCCACTTGGTGTATCACATGGATGTATGAGTTGCTCGTGTTCATCGAACTGACTGCCAAAAGTTTTCACATGGAGTGTTTATCCCATGTGTCTGTGAGAACTTTCATGTATCGATTGTATGACTAGTCCTTATACTTGAGGTCTTTACAATCTTATGTGTGGATCAAATGACTTTGACATTCTCCTTCCCCGGTTCAAAAGATCCGGTCATAAGGGTATGATTGGGTCATTTATTGAAACACATGAAGTTTGTAAAGATACAACAGAGAATCGCCACTCTCTCGGATAATATTTTCTTATAAGAGTAGTATTCCAGTTCGCGGGTTGATATGTGTGATCAGTGCTTGAGACTGTGGCCGCAGCAGAAGAATCATGTGAGATTCTTGGGTTAGCACGATTCATGACACTATCAACATCATACCTTTGACTATATGGGTAGACACTTTCCATACCCTAGGTCAAACGGTGGGGATACAGTGAGGCGAGAGACCGTATCATATGTAAATCGCATACATAATGGGTATATATATTTCCTTCTCATTTGAGGGCCTTGGCATGTTGCTAGATGTCAACCTTGGTCATTGAAATCGAACGACCATCTGATCAGAGGATAATTTTTATTCAATTAAATTATCACGATTCATTTCATGTCCAACTTGAGGGGAACCCAAAAGGTCACACACAACAAAGTCGAAATCAATGGTTAACAGTGCACAGTACAAATTTAACAGCATATATGATTGTTGTAGGAATTGTTCATAAATGGTTCAATGTGTTTTATTATTGAACAGATCATTTATGAGGTTCCAAAGTGGCTTAGGGATTGGTGAATGACGATAGGGGTACTTTGGGAATTGGAAAAATGAATAAGAAAATAAATAATAAAAAAAAATCTGCATTTTTATTTTTATTTTTTTTATTTGTTTTGAATTCCAATTCGGCCCAAACTCTTATTAGGGTTTTATAATCTCATTAAACCACTATATTAAGATCCAATGGCTAAGATTTAATTAGCATTTATCCCAAATCGGATTCTTAATTAATTTTGTTGTCTTTTGAGCACCTATATAAACCCAAGGAATTCTTTACAAATTTTTTCACCAAAACTTTTCATCTCTTGGGTTTATATAAGTGATAAACTCTAAAGTTTAAGAGTAAGCCACTGATTTTGAGAATCCTTAAGTCTAATTGACTAGAGGAATCTCAATTTAAAAGTTTTGAGGTATTTTCCTAGGTTAGAACCAATGGCAAAATACCCGTGCACTCAAGGCGTAGTCTTGCCGTTGAGTTTTGGCTTTGGTGTGTGCACCTTTGGAGGCCACACACTTGGGTGGCTCTTTGGAACGTGGAAGAACTTGCTGAGTTTGAGAAAATCTTGTAGATTGGAGGGAGGACTGGAGGAGTCTTCGGTTCAAGTAAGTCATTTTTCTTTCTTTATTTTAATTAGAGTTCTTATGATAGTTACATGTTTAGGTTTATGTTCTTTGCATGTTTTATGAGTTTTTATGTTTAGAATATATAGTAACATGCCTAGGCTTGTAGAATAATAAAAACAAATGGGTCTTGGGCAAAGGGATAGCGGCATCATAATTTTTTAATTTCCGCTGCGCACTCGCGGCCGCTTCCCAACAGTGGTATCAGAGCGCCGTTTTATTTTGATTAGTTCTCTCTCATTTGAACTCGAAATTGGGTGTGTAAAATCTCGTTGGAAAGCTAACACCCTGAACTTACTTTTAGGCACAAGTTTTGCATGATTTGGTTAAGAGTGAATTGTGAAATTGCATTTAAAGTTCACACATCTGTAAAAAAATGTGAATAGTAATTTATTTGATTAAAATAAAATGCAATATCATAATTAAATATTAATCAAAGTTATTTAATGCAGAAAATAATTCCAACATATTAAAACTCATATGCTTGATGATTCTATGTATGATTAGAATTGGCATGATTATTTTAGGGTGCAAGCATCTAGAGACTTTCTAAGGAAATAGAGAGTGTATTGCTTATCCCTAGCTAAGTAATTATTCCGTGATGAACTTAGAGATTTATTACCTTTAAGGCTAATAATATAAATCACTTGTTTATAATAAAAGGCATTATAAAATATACAAGTGGGGTGAGACCAAGGCGTTAATAAAACTTTCCAAACTAAAGTATTACTAGAGTTAGATAATGATTTGGTGTCTTCCTTCACTCACTACCTTTTTATAGCCAAAATGAAAAGCTGTGAAGACATCTAGATAATCATTTAATCAAAGCTTACCTTAAAGCATATTTAAAGTGTTGGACTAATTTGGAGGATCTATTATTTATTCCTGTCACCAAGGCAATAAGAGCCTAAGAGGTAAGGGTATTTAAGAGAGTTCGCTCCACCCTCCCTCTGGGGAATTTTCAATGGAGGAATCCATTTGACAGTTATTCACTTAAACTTTCTAAAATCCTCAATAATAATTTAAGTCTAAAATTTGCCTCCCATTGTAAAGTATAGACCCAAAGGCTTAAACCGTATTGGCAGGACTAGGCTTTACCAGACTGACCAATACCAATTTGTCCCTAAATCGTACTATTGACAATGGTTTGACTTTTCTGAGTCATAAGACGCAACGACCCTTAGGCGTGGTCTTATAACTTAGTGGCAAAGATTGGGTGTCCACAAGGACTAGCATAAGCTATGGCATGTTTGATTGCCCAACCCAATGATCAAGGAATTGTGATTTATATCATAAATTGGTTGGGAACCTACCTAATTATCATATTTTATAACGACCGGCCCTAGTCGGAGTTGTGAAATGATGATAATGGGATCCTTGCCCACAAGAAATCCATCATATTGGGGTTGATGCGATTTGCTTAAAATCTTAAAACAATTGAGTGAGAGCAACTTCATAATATAAAAGCCCATGTTATTATGAAACATTAATGAAAACATATTCCTAATTTTAACATTCTCTCTTAACATATGGGTTAAAATATTTCACAAACATTCAAATGGCAAACATAATATCATTTCGTTCTATCATTGATGAGCATAAGCTCAAAGTGGACAACTACAATGACTGGTTTGGAAACCTTAAAATTGTCTTAGGACAAGAAAATATTTTCTATGTTATTGAAAGACCATTTCCCCTCTGAACCCGCAGAAGATGCTGACCAAAATACATTTGATGCTTGGAAGAAACACGTCGATGATGATGAGCAAGCAGTTTGCATAATGCTTGGCTCTATGTCGGACGAACTTCAGAAAGCTTACGAATATATGGATGCTCAAACCATCATCTTTCACTTGAAGGAGTTGTATGCAACTTCCGTTCTTACCATGAGATTCCAAGTGTCATGTGCCTTATTCCAAACAAGGTATAAGAAAGGATATGTTAGTGGACATGTGCTTAAGATGATTGGCCATATTGAAAAATTGGCTAACCTCGGGTTCATCATGGATCATGAGATAGGTCATGATCTAATTCTTCATTCCTTACCAAAAAACTTCTCTAACTTTATTATGCAGTTTCATCTGTCTAATAAAGAAACTACTTTAGCGGAATTGCACAATCTGATAGAGCAAGTAGAGAAGGACTTGAAACTGGAGCTTAAAACCTCCGTCATGCTTACGGGTACAGACCTAAAGCCACGAGGCCCAAAGAAAAATAAGGGCAAAGCCAAGGCTCTAGATCACCTAAGGCCCAATGGTAAAGAGGAGAAGAAAAGAAAAGAGGAAATGTTTCTTTTGTGGAAAGAAGGGTCATTAGAAGAAAGACTGCAAATCCTTGAAAGCCAAGGAAGCTAGGGAAGCCCAAGAGGCCAAGAAGCCCAATGCTTCAGGTATGTTGTATATGATTGAACTATATTCTCAAAATCTGAACCTTTTACTTGGGTGCTTGACACCGTTTGTGGGACTCACTTGTGTAATAATGTGCAGGGCCTGAGAAACAATAGGAGACTTCGTCATGGGGAGGTTGACTTACGCATGTGTAATGGAGAAATACTGGATGCATCGTGCGTGGGGACTTATTCATTAGTTTTGCCGAATGGTTTAGTTTTAGACTTAGAAGATTGTGTTTATGTACATTCTCTAGTAAATAACATCATTTCAATTTATTTTTTATATATAATAAAGGCTTTTCATGCCTAATAAGTTGTAATGAATGTTCTATTTATTTCAATGAAATAAAATATGGAGATGGTATTTTGAATAATGGTATCTATGTCTTACAAACTAACAAAGAATGTTCACCTCTCTAATATATACAACGTTAACTCGAATAATCTCAATGAATCACTTCTATGGCACAGTCGCTTAGGTCATATCAATGAAACAATTAACTAAGCTACATAAGGATGGATATTTCAGACCCTTCAAATATGAACCTTATGGAACTTGTGAGTCTTGTTTACTTGGTAAAATGACCAATTACCCTTCAAAGGTAATGGACATCATTGTAGGTATTGCATTTTTGCACGTGAAACCCGATGACGAGTCTCATTTGGAGGCACTACCTTTTAAGTCACGGAAGCCGCGGGAAACGGACGTCGGAAGGGAAAAGATGGAAATCAGTACTTTGTCGAATTTTACTCGCTTGTTTAGCTTCGGGCTCGATGGTGGACCTCCGTTTTAAAGCACATTTAGCCTAAAAAAATCCGCAAACCACTTAACCTCGGCCCAAAACCCCCGCAAACCCCTTGGCCTTGACCTAAAACCCCAGCAAACCCACACACCTTGTCCACACAAACCAAACCCACCAACCAAAGGCCCACACGCCCCAACCAAGGCCCACACGCCTATTCACCATAATACACACCCAAATTAAATTAAATATTAATTAAATAATGTAATTGAATTAAATAAAATAATTAAACCATTACTAATTAAATAAAACATAAATATAATCATGCCTAATTTAGATAAATCAAATATATTAACTTCCTACTAAACAAAATCATATACTAAATTAAAAAGATGTCATGCCTAATTAAATCACTCATAACCAATTTAAAGATATTGACTTCCTAATCTAACAAATTGTATTCCTAAACCAAGCCAATCAAATATTCAACCTTCCTAATCTAAGCCAATCTTGTCTCCATCAAATCCCTTGATTTCCTTGTCTAACACCATATCATATCCTTTCTTTAATGCCAAAATCCCTTTCTTGTGAGAGAAGGAGAAGCCAGAGCCTTTGTCTATATAAACAACACTTTTCCAAGCCATCCTCCTCTCCAATCTTTCACAATTCACGAGCCAAAACCCTAAACTGTACACTCTCCACTGCACACAACTAGCCAAGCCTCCACTCAACACTCACCAATTGCCTTAACAAACGCCACAGCAACCATAAACCCTTATCACTCACGGCCCCTGACTCACATGTGCCCTTGCCCCATTCAAGCAGCCCCCTACACGTAAACAATAAACTGACCATTAAGCGCCCACAAGCCTGCCTCACTAACGAAAATAAACAATAAAAGACGCACAGCTATCAGCCACGCCCCTCCACGTGAATCCTCAAACCAGCACGCCACTTGCACCCTTTGCTTCATGCCCCACCTAAGCGCACCAACACTCAAATCAACTGCCCCTAGCCAAGCCTCAGCCTCTTCACGCACCTGGCACATTCACATAACTCCAGCGCCTAATCAGCCAAACCGAACAAAGCAACACTGACTAAGCCACCACCTAAAATCATCCACACACTGCCATTCCTTCACGCAAAGCCCTCACACAGAAGAAGCCCCTGACCTTCACGTAAACCCCCTCATAACAGTAGCCTTTATTCATGCCAAACAGCCCTCACAGCCCCCTCCTTCCACGCACCAAACTGCCCAATAAACACCCTGGAAATGCCACAAAAACCGTATAAAAACTTCCTGAAACTGCAACCCCAAACCCTCCAAAAACTGCACAAAACAGTCCCCGATTTACCTTAAAACGAGACCAAAACAGTCCTTAAATGCACCTGAAACAGTAAGCCGAAAATACAGAGGAACAGCAGCAAAACGGAGGTCAAACAGCAAACAAAACAGTAAAACAGTGAGCTAAGACGCTAAACCAGTGAACCGGAGAAGTTGATGAGCTTTAACCCTTCCGATCTCCGTGAAACGCATGTCCGAAAGTCGGTAAAAATGGTTAGACCTGAGGGTATTTTTCACACTCGTTTCCAGTTTTATTTTTATTATTTATTGAGTTTGTTCGCATGATTATTATGTTAAAATGAATGTTGTGGCCTTGAGTAGATAAATATGCATGTATTATGAAATGTTGTATGTTGTGGTGCCTTGGAATAAAATGAAAGATGTGTCGACTCTCGCGGTATATACGGATGGAAACCCGGACATAAATTTCATAGCCGATTCCGAATGGACGGTAGTATGATCTGTACTCGGGATACAACTCCACGTACCGCTTGAGTAAACGACACATTCTTTTGTTTTATGTTGCTTTGATTTGTTTGTTATTCGTTATTTGAATTCCAGCATTTATTTATTTAATGTGTTCATGAGATGGTATTCAAACATGATTTAGCCCATTTAGCTGTTCATTTTCAAGCATGATTAGCCATTTATTTTGCGTTACGTTTAGGTTGTTCTTTGTTTTTCATATTATATGATCGAAGTGTGTTCATGAGATTGTCGTGTGATATTGCATGTTTGCCGTCATGATGATTACTTTCATTCATTTGAACTTAAAAGTAGAATTATCCTTGGAAATATGTTGCTTAGGCTTGGTTGAATTATTGCACAAATCATTTTATTACAAGTGACATAAATAAGGGACCATTCCGAACCCAATGGTTTGAGGTCTTCCCTTGCGAGGGGTGAGTGCGGCCTTAAATCTCATTTTCCCGGTTCACACCGGTGGTGACTCCATTATTCTCTAGTTTAGTCCCTCGCGGGCTACTCCGTACTCCCAACCGGGCCGCGAGCCCGGGACAGCTTGCGTCGCCCAGTTCCTGTGTCCCACAGTCTGGCGACTCCACTGAGGATAGAGAATCGGCCCCGAAATATTGTCTTGTAATGTTTGGATTTATGTTCTAATTGACCATGTCTATAGTGGATAAAATGGGGGTTTAATCAAAGGCATTTTGAGGCTAGGTAATGGTGTTGGTGTCTTCCTTCATTCACTACCTTTCTAGAAGGAAAAGCTGTGAAGGCACCTATATAGCCATCTACCTGTAGCCTATTGTGATGGACTAATTTGGAGGACTCGTTGTTTATTCCTGTCACCAAGCGATAAGAGCCTAAGAGGCTAGGGTACTTAAGAGAGCCTCGCTCCACCCTCCATCTGGGGAATCTACAATGGAAATCCATTTGACAGTCAGTCACACACCATAGCTCATTGGCACGTACCTTAGTGTATAAAAAAGGTGCGCTCACTTGGTCGCTCGAACCCTTGATTGGGGAGACCTAGTTGTGGGCCATCTTCGCCGGTGAGAGCCTTTGTCTACACTCTTGCGAACCCACTCATAGACCGGGGTTGTATGGTTAAAGTAACAATGATTTCCTTGAATATGTGCTTGTGGACCATTCTCATTTGGATGCAGTTGGACTATTGTCAGAAATACGAACTTGCTGGGCCATTTAAACTGGGGCGAGTTCGTATTTTTTGACCATTAGGCCCAAAGCTTCTGAAATGTTGATGGGCCATTCTGTAGAAATCATTGTTTTATGTTTGCATTATCTTTCTTTTATGCTTGTGTTTGGGAACATCGTCGCTTGGATCCATTTGGACCATTTGTCATAGGATATGGGCTTGTTGGGCCATTTAAACTGGGACAAGAATGTATATTATGACGATTGGGCCAAATGCTTCTAAATATTGATGGGCCATTTTGTGCTTATGTTTAGGAACATTATCATTTAGATATGGTCTGACTTCTTGCCATGAGATGTGAACTTGTTGGGCCATTTAAACTGGGACGAGTTCACTCCTATGACAGTTAGCCCAAAAGCTTCTAAAATGATGATGGGCCAATTTGTATGAAAATTTTAATAAATTGATATATTCATTGTATCACATGCGTCTCATTCATTTCATGCATACACGCATCATGCTAACCCCTTGTGTTCTAAAAAGCCATTATAGATTCCCGTTGGGTTGGGAAGAGTGAAGACTCACTAAAAGACCGATAAAAAGATATGAGTACATCCGATAACGAGGTATCCCGGATAGATCAGTTAGAAAATGGTTTCGCCAAGATTACTGAATAGTTGCAAGCCTTGACTACAGTAATGGCAAATGTGGCTGTGCCCCGTGCTGGGGGAAATTCTGAGAATGTGAGGCGCGATGAGCCTCTAAATGGGTTGGAGGATGATATCCCCGCTTTTGATGACGACATGGCATAGTATACGACAGGCAAAATGATTGGGTCTCAGGCAGAATTTCAGAAGCTTCGGGATCATGTTGAGTCAGTTACCCGCAAAATGAGGGGTAAACATGAAGAGTTGTTAGATTATGAGGCAATGACCTTCGGAGAACAGCTGCCAGCTCAGTTTAAAATGCCCGACATGGCCAAGTTTAATGGGAATGGAGACCCGAGAGTCCATCTGCAGCAATATGTCTCAGTCATGAGTTCAGTAGGCCTATCACACGCGCCAAGTCCAAAAGATGTTTGGGATGTCACTCGAGGGGGCACTTGTGGTTTGGTATCATAGCCTTGAGAAGAAGGTTAAGTAAGATTGGAGGGAACTAGCTGATGCTTTTCTGAAGCAGTATGTTACAGACTTAGATTTGACTTGTCACTCCGTGATTTGGAGAACACTAAGCAGAAGCCATAGGAAAGTTTCAAAGAGTATGTGGATCGCTGGAGAAGCCAGCTTTTGAAAATGCAGACTCGGCCCTCAGAGAAGGACCAAATCAAAATGATCATCAAGGGCACCAAACCCTCTATTTATAGTAAGCTGAGGAGGATGACTTCGATGATTTCTGATTTTCGACAGTTGAGGGAAACTGTCATGGATATTGAGGAAGAAGAGGCTGAAAACAGAAAGTTTTATGGCCAGAATAGAAGAACTTTTGGGGGGCCTTCTGAGACCAAGCCCGCTACTGCCGAGGTCGCTACCAACAAGAACAGACGATTCTCCAATCTTGGTAGACCTTTGTCAAATGTATTTGAAAAGCTGAAAATGCAAGGACTTCTAAAACCTTGGGAACCTAGGCCATTTCCGAACCCTGTGCCACCATACCTCAACCTAAACAAGTATTGTTACTTCCATCAAGAAAAAGGCCAAGACACCGACAACTGTACCCGCCTTAGGCATGAGGTCCAAAACCTCATTGACTCCCATAAAATATCCAATCCAGAAAAAGAACAACCCAACACACACATGAACCCTCAACCATAAAGCCACTCAACCACCCAGGCTTCTTGCATTAAGATAAGGGATAACATGAAGAACCATAGGCCAAGGAAGAATGCAATGTTGCGAATGATGAAGTTATTCCTCCTAGTTTATTTGATCCTGCATTTTTTAATAAAGGCATTGATTTTGTCTATTTGATTGAACCTTTTCTTAATGATAATAAAGACGTTCATTTCGCTGAATCTCTTCTGCAATATGAGTATATTTTAGAAAAGCATTCAACCTTGGTGCTATGAAATTCAGTGATGTTTAGAACACGGGGAATCCTCGGAATAAGCAAGCAGAAAAGATAAGGTAGACATTCAGAAATTGGGAAATGGGGGCAGTAAGAATATCAGACTTGGAAGGGAATTAGTTCACCAAGCCGAAAATGTAGACAAATTGAAGCAGTGGCTCGCCTGAGGAAAAGAAGACTGAGCAGTCACCAAGAGAATTGGCAGAAGACCTAACCCGATGGGATAGGAACATTCATGCATGCATACATGTAACACATTTTGCATCCTTTTTTGTTTATTTTGTTTTGTGTTCACAGGTTTTGAAGAAGAAGAGAGAAAGCGACAAAGAACAAGCTAATCAGAAATGGTAAAAAGCACAGTATCGGATTTGAGTAATAATCCCAGGGTTGAGGCCCATTTGAGTTTGAGTTTTGGGTATGGCACTCTGGGGGGCGAGGCCCACATTAGCATCAACATCAGTCTTACCGGATATGGCAATCTGGGGGGCGAGGCCCACGTCATTATCAGTAGCTTGGGGACGAGTCTGGGGGTGAGGCCCACATCAGTAACAGTCTGGGGGCGAGGCCCACATCAGTATCAGTCTGAGGGCGAGGCCCATATCAGTATCTGTTGAGGGCGAGGCCCACGTCAGTATCAGTTTTGGGGCGAGGCCCATGTCAGTTTGAGCTCGAAGAACCACTACATCCATAACAGTTTCGGGAGCAAGGCCCAGGGGAATAAAGCCCACATTCAACACAGTTCGGGAATAAAGCCCATAGTCAGCTCAGATAAGGGAATAAAGCCCATATCCAACATAGTTCGAGAATAAAGCCCACAGTCAGCTCAGATCGGGGGTAAAGCCCACATTCAGTACAATTCAGGAACAAAGCCCACAGTCAGCTCAGTTCGGGGATAAAGCCCACATTCAGTACAGTTCGGGAACAAGGCCTAGGGAATAAAGCCTTCAATCAGTACAGTTCGGGAACCAGGCCCACAGTCAACATAATTCGGGAATACAGCCTAGAGGAATAAAGCTCTCTCTCAGCACAGTTTGGGAATACAGCCCAGGAGAATAAAGCTCTCTCTCAGTATAGTTCGGGAATACATCCCAGGAGAATAAAGCTCTCTCTCAACATAGTTCGGGAATATAGCCCAGGAGAATAAAGCTCTCTCTCAGTTCGGGAATACAGCCCAGGGGAATAAAGCCATCTCTCAACACAGTTTGGAAAAAAGCCTAGAGGAATAAAGCCCACTTTCAAAGCAGTTCGGGAACAAGGCCCAGAGGAATAAAGCCCTATCTTAACACAGTTCGGGAATACAGCCCAGGGGAATGAAGCTCTATCCTAACATAGTTAGGGAACAAGGCCCAAGGGAATAAAGCCATATCCCTACACAGTTCGGGAATAAGCCTAGAGGAATAAAGCCCACTTACGAAACAGTTCGGGAATACAACCCGGGAGAAGGAAGCTCTCTCTCAACGCAGTTCGGGAATAAAGCCCAAAGGTCAAAGCATCTCAGGATAACAAGTAAGTTAAGCAACAGCTGGCGAGACAGGTAAGTAGAAATGCATTGCATAACTTTGATAAGATTGTTCAAAGTCACACACTGCACAAGTCCCATCAAAGTGGGGGCGACTGTAGGCATTGCATTTTTCCACGTGAAACCCGATGATGAGTCTCATTTGGAGGCACTATCTTTTAAGTCACGGAAGCCGCGGGAAACGGACGTCGGAAGGAAAAGATGGAAATCAGTACTTTGTCGAATTTTACTCGCTTGTTTAGCTTCGGGCTCGCGGGTGGACCTCTGTTTTAAAGCACATTTAGCCTAAAAAAATTCGCAAACCACTTAACCTCGGCCCAAAACCCCCGCAAACCCCTTGGCCTTGACCTAAAACCCCCGCAAGCCCACACACCTTGTCCACACAAACCAAACCCACCAACCAAAGGCCCACACGCCCCAACCAAGGTCCACACGCCCATTCACCCTAATACACACCCAAATTAAATTAAATATTAATTAAATAATGTAATTGAATTAAATAAAATAATTAAACCATTTACCAATTGAATAAAACATAAAATATAATCATGCCTAATTTAGATAAATCAAATATATTAACTTCCTAACTAAACAAAATCATATACTAAATTAAAAAGATGTCATGCCTAATTAAATCACTCATAACCAATTTAAAGCTATTGACTTCCTAAACTAACAAATTGTATTCCTAAACCAAGCCAATCAAATATTCAACCTTCCTAATCTAAGCCAATCTTGTCTCCATCAAATCCATTGCTTTCCTTGTCTAACACCATATCATATCCTCTCTTTAATGCCAAAATCCCTATCTTGTGAGACAAGGAGAAGCCAGAGCCTTTGTCTATATAAACAACACTTTTCCAAGCCATCTTCCTCTCCAATCTCTCATAATTCACGAGCCAAAACCCTAAACTGTACACTCTCCACTGCACACCACTAGCCAAGCCTCCACTCAACACTCACCAATTGCCTTAACAAACGCCACAGCAACCATAAACCCTTATCACTCACGGCCCCTGACTCACATGTGCCCTTGCCCTATTCAAGCAGCCCCCTACACGTAAACAATAAACTGACCATTAAGCGCCCACAAGCCTACCTCACTAACGAAAATAAACAATAAAAGACGCCCAGCTATCAGCCACGCCCCTCCACGTGAATCCTCAAACCAGCACGCCACTTGCACCCTTTGCTTCATGCCCCACCTAAGCGCACCAACACTCAAATCAACTGCCCCTAGCCAAGCCTCAGCCTCTTCACGCACCTGGCACATTCACATAACTCCAGCGCCTAATCAGCCAAACCGAACAAAGAAACACTCACTAAGCCACCACCTAAAATCATCCACACACTGTCATTCCTTCACGCAAAGCCCTCACACAGCTGCAGCCCATGACCTTCACGTAAACCCCCCTCATAACAGTAGCCTTTATTCACGCCAAACAGCCCTCACAGCCCCCTCCTTCCACGCACCAAACTGCCCAATAAACACCCTGGAAATGCCATAAAAAACCGCATAAAAACTGCCTGAAATCGCAACCCCAAACCCTCCAAAAACTGCACAAAACAGTCCCCGATTTACCTTAAAACCGAGACCAAAACAGTCCCTAAATGCACCTGAAACAGTAAGCAGAAAATACAGAGGAAACAGCAGCAAAACGGAGGTCAAACAGCAAGCAAAACAGCAAAACAGTGAGCTAAGACGCTAAACCAGTGAACCGGAGAAGTTGATGAGCTTTAACCCTTCCGATCTCCGTGAAATGCAAGTCCGAAAGTCGGCAAAAAAGGTTAGACCTGAGGGTATTTTTCAAACTCGTTTTCAGTTTTATTTTTATTATTTATTGAGTATTGTTCGCATGATTATTATGTTAAAATGCATGTTGTGGCCCTTGAGTAGATAAATATGCATGTATTATGAAATGTTGTAAGTTGTGGTCTTGGAATAAAAATGAAAGATGTGTCGACTCTCGCGGTATATCAGATGGAAACCCGGACATAAATTTCATAGCCGATTCCGAATGGACGGTAGTATGATCTGTACTCGGGATACAACTCCACGTACCGCTTGAGTAAACGGCACATTCTTTTGTTTTATGTTGCTTTGATTTGTTTGTTATTCGTTATTTGAATTCCCGCATTTATTTATTTAATGTGTTCATGAGATGGTATTCAAGCATGATTTAGCCCATTTAGCTGTTCATTTCCAAGCATGATTAGCCATTTATTTTGCGTTACGTTTAGGTTGTTCTTTGTTTTTCGCATTATATGATCGAAGTGTGTTCATGAGATTGTCGTGTGATATTGCATGTTTGCCATCATGATGATTACTTTCATGCATGTGAACTTAAAAGTAGAATTATCCTTAGAAATATGTTGCTTAGGCTTGGTTGAATTATTACACAAATCATTTTATTACAAGTGACATAAGTAAGGGACCATTCCGAACCCAACGGTTTGAGGTCTTCCCTTGCGAGGGGTGAGTGCGGCCTTAAATCTCATTTTCCCGGTTCACACCTGGTGGCGACTCCATTATTCTCCAGTTTTGTCCCCCGCGGGCTACTCCGTACTCCCAACCGGGCCGCGAGCCCGGGACAGCATGTGTCGCCCAGTTCCTGTGTCCCACAAGCATGTAGCGGAGACATTATAACTCATACACTCTGATGTATGCGGACCAATGTCAGTCACCGCTAGAGGTGGATTCTCCTACTTCATTACCTTTATCGATGATCACTCGCGATATGGGTATGTGTACCTTATGCGGTACAAATCTGAAGCCTTTGAGAAATTCAAAGACTTCAAAGCTGAAGTAGAAAACCAGCTTAATAAAAGTATTAAGTCACTAAGGTCTGACCGAGGTAGTGAATACTTAAGATACACATTTCAAGATTACTTGAGAGAAAATGACATTATTTCCCAGTGGACTCCTCCGGGAACTCCACAACATAATGGGGTCTCTGAAAGGAGAAATCAGACATTATTAGATATGGTCCGATCAATGATGCCAGACACGAATCTACCTCTTTCATTTTGGGGTCTTACTTTAGAAACTGCAACACTACTACTAAACCAAGTTCCTTCCAAGACTGTTAGTCAAACACCATATGAGTTATGGTCTAGGAAATGTCATAGTCTTAGTTATCTAAGAGTTTGGGGATGTGACACTGATGAGCGGAAAATATATCAATATTTACCGCCCATTTTACTTAATATTTTGTTTAGTTTCTCGGGTTTGATGAACGTTTTGATGTGTTTTAGTTTATTTTGCAGATAAAATAATATTGGGACACAATGAAATCATTTAGGATGAAATGTGGGTCAAATAAGGGCAAACAGTGGACTTGACATATTAATTTTGGAGATTGGAAACTTGAAAGGGCGTTTTAACGAAGTGCAGTTTTGGAAATTCCAGTTTTGCGCATCTGTCGTATTTAGGGTTTAACGTTTTACTCCGATATCGGATTGAGCTGATTCAAGTTCCAGATTAAAGAAGACGCAAAGATCCACAACTTTGAAAGACAAAATAATTTCGAATTATGACGATTTCATGCCCGAAAGTGATGAACCATCCAGAATTGTGTTGTGTGTAATTATTAAAGTCATTTTCAAAGCAAAAAATAAATTAATAAATAAATAATAAAAATTATCAAATCACCACCAAACATGATAAGAAATTAGTGGAGCAATTAATAATGGATTTGGTGGAGCAATTAATGGAGCAATTAATAATGGATTTGGTGGATGATTTGATGGAGGCAAAATTTTGCCTATAAATACCAAGCCATTTCATTTGTAAATTCATACTTCTTCTAAGGAATTCCTTAAGAATACTAAGAAAATTGTATCTTGTTTGTTTATTTATAGCTTTCAGTAATTAATTTCCGCTTTCACACTTATTTTCTTTACTTTTCATTTTTTACTTTCCGCAATTTACTTTTACGCACATTACTTTTCTTTCTTTAATTTTTAGTTTTTACTTTTCAGTAATGAAGAGGTAACTCCCATTTGGTGGGGTAAAAGGTAAAACTTTTATTACTAATATTTAGATTAATCTCCCTTAATTATAATATATAAACTAGTTAAAACCTGACTTAACGATGATACCGCCATATTGGTGGTGGTAATTATTTAAATTGGTTTTAACCTGACTAAACTGGATACCTCCTGATTGGTCGGTTGGAATTAATTTATTAATTTGACTTAATCTAGATACCGCATATATGGCTGGTTGGTAATTATCATGCAAAGTTAATATATTAAATTAAGGGAGATATCTAAATTAAAAGTAATAAAAGTGGATCATTTTACCTCAGCATTTTCTTTTAGTACTTTTACTTTATTTACTTTTCAGCAATTTACTTTCGGCATTTAATTTTCAGTAATTTACTTTCAGCATTTACTTTTAAGCATTTAATTTTTAGTATTTAATTTCAGCATTTACTTTCCGTCATTTACTTTTCAGCAATTTACTTTTCAGCATTTTAATTTATGTCTTTTATTTTATTTAAGTTTTTACTAGCCCTAGTTATGTTTCGTAACTAAGTTAGTTATCTGGGGTGTGATGAATTCTAATATCACCGGTTTATAAGGGTTTTTTT
Organism: Zanthoxylum bungeanum; assembly: GCA_019454045.1. Classification (NCBI taxonomy): domain Eukaryota; kingdom Viridiplantae; phylum Streptophyta; class Magnoliopsida; order Sapindales; family Rutaceae; genus Zanthoxylum; species Zanthoxylum bungeanum. Next base: position 200,403 of record SKCR01019365.1, on the reverse strand, counting down.
TATAGTTTGGGTAATTTAAAGGTTTACTTATTAAGTCTTAAGCTTAATGCTTCTTGTTGTCTGATCACCAATAAGATTGATGTGGTAAATCTAAAGTAAACTTGACAAATGAATTTTAGGTTTCAGTCTTAGACTTAATAGCCCACGATCTTCCTGAGGATTGATAACTCTTTAATAGATTTCCTTACAGGGTAGACATATACCTGTCAGGCGGGGGTAGCCATAATTGGAACTTAAATTTAATGAATCTAGGTAATTTGGTTGACATAGACATATGGTTCAATTGGGTTATACTGGGTATTTGCGTCTGACCATCGACAGGGGCTTTCGCATAATTTAGTGTTCCAAGTTAGTAAACCGATTTATTATACAAACATAAAATAACCACTTCATCTTTAAAATGATATTAGAAAGATTCACAACCCTAGATAGTTTTTAATATTGAATTTTCTTAAACCTATTTTTGTGCAATTTTATTTACTTGTTTTTAAATTTAGAATCATCACCATTTCAAATCAATCAATCAACCTGTTAGATACTAGTAATCATTTGACCTCATAAAATTAATAGATTAGGTATTAAGTCCTCGTGGGATTGATACTTTTTATACTACTTGAACGATACGTACGCTTGCGTTATACGTGTGTGTTTACGCCGGTCAAGTTTTTGGCGCCGTTGCCGGGGACTTATTTATCTTTCACTATTAGTTTAGAGGTTAGATACCTTTACTTGTATCTAATTTCTTTTTACTTATTATTTTTTTTTCTTGTGTTTCAGGTTCTCAAATCCTTCATGAGACGTACCAGAAGCTTTGAACTCCGACCGCTTGACCCATGAATTGAAAGAACCATCAGACAGTTAAGAAGGGAAATGCGAGAAGGCCAAGAAGCTTTAGTCAACATGGAACCTGAACCTTTAGAGGTTTCACCACCAATTCCTATTCGAGACAGAACCATTCCGGTGGTTGACAGATTCATTTCATATATTGTACTTCCTCCCTTACCAGCAAATACATGTGACATCAAAACATGCATTCAGATGATTCAACAGTCAGTTCAGTTTGGGGGGAATGCAACTGAAGATCCTAATGCCCACATCAGTAACTTCCTGGAAGTTTGCGGCACTTTCAATTACAACCGAGAAGCTGAAGAAGCAATGAGACTGCGTATTTTCCCATACTCCTTGAAAGACAGAGCTAAAGCTTGACTACATTCACTACCAACAGGTTCCATCACAACTTGGAACACTTTAGCCACCAAATTTCTTGCAAAGTACTTTCCACCAGCCAGAACTGGAAAGCTGAGGAATGACATCACATCCTTTGTGCAACATGACTCAGAAACTCTATACGAAGCTTGGGAAAGGTACAAAGATTTACTCCGGAAATGTCCTCACCATGAGATTCCAAAATGCCTTCAAGTACAAACCTTATATAATGGACTTTCTGGACTGATGAGAACCACAATCGATGCTACTACTATAGGAGCTTTAATGGCAAAAGGAGAAGATCAAGCCTGGGACTTAATCGAAGAAATGACCAACAACAATTCCTTGTGGCCAATAGAAATGAGCATGATCCAAAGAATTGCAGGAATTTATGAAAGTGGAACCAATACAGCAGTCAACGCCAAGCTGGATCAGATATGCAAATTCATGGAGACTCTCAGCACTGGATCCACAAGTTCACCATATGGAGGAGCACCAGAACCAAACCAACTTGAAGAGACGGTAAATTATGTCAACATTTTCAACAGACAGGGGAACAATCCATATTCCAACACCTACAACCCAGGGTGGAGGAATCATCCCAATTTTTCATGGAGCAACGATTCAGGACAAAAGAACAATCCACCACCTGGATTCCAACAGCAGAACTATCCACCACCAAGATTTCAACAACAGAACAAAGGCCATGGACATGAAAAAGAACCATAAATGAAAGAATGGATTGCAGAGATGTTCAAAAAGCAACAAGCAGCATATGATGTTATCTTTCAGAGCCAATCTGCTTCCATCAAAGCACTGGAGAATCAAATCGGACAACTGGCCAATGCTTAAAGTTACAGACCACCAGGTAATCTTCCCAGCAACACAGAACCCAATCCAAGGAACCGAGGGAAGGAGCAATGTCAAGCCATCACCTTGAAAAGCGGTACTAAAATAAAACAAAGATGTTGGAATCAAGGCAACAATTGAGGTAGTTTCAAAAGAAACAAAGCAACAGATGGAAGAAAAAGAAGCAAAGGAAAAAGAAAAAGATCAGATCACTCCATCTCCACATTTTCCACAACGACTTCAGAAAAACAAACTGGACAAGCAGTTTGCTCGATTCACGGAGGTATTCAAGAAGCTTCACATCAACATTCCATTTGCTGAAGCCTTGGAAGAAATGCCCAGCTATGTAAAATTCATGAAAGACATTCTTTCATGAAAACGGAGATTGGGAGATTACGAGACAGTAGCATTGACGGAAGAATGCAGTGCCATCATTCAGAGGAAACTTCCCCCAAAGTTGAAAGATCCTGGTAGTTTCACTGTCCCATGCACCATTGGAGAACACTATATCGGAAAGGCTTTATGTGACTTAGGTGAAAGTGTTAATTTGATGCCTTTTTCTATTTACAGGAAACTGCAAATTGGAGAAGCAATGCCTACCTCAGTCACATTACAACTTGCTGATCGAATACTCGCATTTCCAAGAGGTGTTGTTGAAGATGTGTTGGTCAAAGTCGACAAACTCATTCTTCCAGCAGATTTCATTATCCTTGACATGGAAGAAGACAAAGAAGTACCTATCATTCTTGGGAGACCATTATTGGCTATAGGTAAAACTGTGATTGATATGCAAAAAGGAGAACTGACAATGAAAGTGCAGGACCAATAAGTTACCTTCAATGTTTTCAAAGCCATTAAAATTCCCCAGTGATGAAAAGGAAGAAGAATGCTTCAGAATTGATGTTATTGATAGTATCGTTCAGGATACTGATACAACTCCCACAGACAAACTTGAAGCTTGCATCACCAACATGACTGACAACGAGCTAGATGCTGAAATCCTAGAATGTATTAACTACCTTGACAAACCATTCCGATTCAAATCAACACCACAAGTGGAAAGCCTGGAACTTCCAAAGAAAGATCGAATCAAGCCTTCGATTGAAGAACCACCACAGCTGGAGCTGAAGTTACTTCCGAGCCATCTCAGGTATGCATTTCTTGGAAACTCTTCTGAATTACCTGTTATTATTTCTTCTTCACTAATATTGGAGCAGGAAGAAAAATTGCTGAAAGTATTACGAGAGCACAAGAAGGCCATTGGTTGGACTATAACAGACATTCGAGGCATTAGTCCATCATTTTGTATGCACAAGATTCTGATGAATGATGAGTACAAACCCACAGTGGAGCATCAACGGAGACTCAATCCAATCATGAAGGAGGTCGTGAAGAAAGAAATCATCAAATGGTTGGATGCTGGCATCATTTACCCCATCTCAGACAGCAGTTGGGTAAGTCCTATGCAGTGTGTGCCGAAGAAAGGAGGAATTACTGTTGTCACAAATGAAAAGAACGAGCTGATTCCAACCAGAACGGTGACTGGATGAAGAGTATGCATGGACTACCGAAAGTTGAACAAAGCAACACGAAAAGACCATTTTCCGCTACCATTCATTGACCAGATGTTAGATAGACTGGTGGGACATGAGTTCTATTGCTTTCTGGATGGATATTCAGGATACAATCAGATTTCCATCGCCCCAGAAGATCAGGAGAAAACCACATTTACATGTCCTTATGGTACTTTTGCTTTTCGCAGAATGCCATTTGTATTATTTAATGCTCCTCTATATTTCAGCGTTGCATGATGGCCATCTTCTCAGACATGTTGGAGCAGAGTATGGAGGTTTTTATGGATGAATTTTCTGTGTTTGGAGATTCTTTTGACCACTGCTTGCAAAATTTGGAACATGTGTTACAAATGTGCGAAGATACAAACCTGGTGCTCAATTGGGAGAAATGCCATTTCATGGTACATGAGGGCATTGTTCTTGGACACCGGATCTCAGAAAAAGGAATCGAGGTAGACAAAGAAAAGATTGAAATAATTGAAAAACTACCTCCACCGACATCTGTAAAAGGGATTCGGAGTTTTCTTGGACATGCAGGTTTTTATAGGAGATTTATCAAAGACTTTTCCAAGATTGCTAAACCTCTTTACAATCTTCTGGAGAAGGATGTGCCTTTCAACTTCACCAAAGAATGCCAGGAAGTTTTTGAGATCTTAAAACAAAAGCTTATTTCTGCCCCCATCATTGTAGCACCAGACTGGACCCTTCCATTTGAAGTAATGTGTGATGCTAGTGATTTTGCTGTAGGTGCAGTTTTGGGACAACGCAAAGCAAATATTTTTCACACTATTTACTACTCCAGCAGAACTTTGAATGAAGCTCAACTCAACTACACAACCACTGAAAAGGAGTTGCTCGCAGTTGTGTACGCTTTTGACAAATTCCGCTCCTATCTGCTGGGTCCCAAAGTGGTGGTCTACACAGATCATTCAGCAATCAAATATCTGATCGCGAAGAAAGATGCCAAACCCAGATTGATCCGTTGGATACTTCTTCTACAAGAATTTGACGTGGAGATCAAAGACAAGAAATTGATAGAAAACCAAGTGGCATATCATCTATCAAGGCTCGAGAATGGAGAAACAGATGGCAAAGATCTGTTAATCAAAGAAAATTTTCCATATGAACATTTGTTTGCCATGAAACAGCAAGATGCCCCTTGGTATGCTGACTATGTCAACTACATTGTGTCAGGAAAATGGCCGTTGGAATGGACAACTCAGCAACAAAATAAATTCTATAAAGAAGTCAAGCACTATGTCTGGGATGAGCCGTACCTGTTCAAATGGTGTGTTGATCAATTATTGAGATGGTGTGTTCCACAAGAGGAGGTCAATAGTGTTTTGCAGCAGTGTCATTCATCACCATTTGGCGGACACTTCAGCGGAAACAAAACTGCAGCCAAAGTCCTACAATCAGGTTTGTTCTGGCCCACTCTTTTTAAAGATGCTTATCTTTTTGCTCTTCAATGTGACAGGTGCCAGAGAATAGGGAATATTTCGAAGAGAAATGAAGGACCGTTGCAAAACATTCTGGAAGTAGAGATATTTGATTTGTGGGGTAATAGATTTCATGGGACACTTTGTTCCATCATTCAGAAACTTGTACATCTTGGTTGCTGTAGATTACATCTCCAAATGGGTTGAAGTAATTGCATTACCATCCAATGATTCAAAAGTGGTGATCAAATTCCTGAAAAAGAATATTTTCACTCGGTTCGGAACAGCTCGTGTAATCATCAGCGATGGTGGCACACATTTCTGTAACAGATACTTTGATGCACTCCTATCCAAATACAGAGTTACTCACAAGATTTCCACTGCTTACCATCCACATTCATACGGACAGGTTGAAGTTTCAAACAGGGAAATCAAAAGAATCTTAGAGAGAACTGTTGGATCAACAAGGAAAGATTGGTCTACAAAACTAGATGATGCATTATGGGCCTACCGAACAGCTTATAAGACACCCATTCGTATGTCCCCATATCGATTGTTGTTTGGAAAAGCGTGCCATCTGCCAGTTGAGCTTGAACACAAGGCGTACTGGGCACTGAAGAAGTTGAATCTTGATTCACAAGCTGCAGGAGAGAAACGACTTCACCAACTCAACGAATTAGAGGAATTTCGCTTACATGCTTATGAGAATGCCAGATTGTACAAAGAAAAGACCAAGAAATGGCATGATCGAAAAATAGTGCACAGACAGTTGGAACCAAGGCAGCAAGTGCTGTTGTACAACTCAAGGTTGAAACTTTTCCCTGGAAAGTTGAAATCAAGGTGGTCAGGTCCATTTGTGATCACTCAGGTTTTACCATATGGAGCTGTTGAGTTACTGGATCCCAACACCAACGAAACATTCAAGGTTAACAGTCAGCGTGTCAAGCACTACTGGGGAGAATCGTTTGAGCGACAAAAAGAAAGTATCACACTTTCAGATCCAGCCTAACAATCGAGAAGTCAAGTCTAGCTGACGACGTTAAACTTAGCGCTAGCAGGGAGGTAACCCATGCAATTTGTGTATATATTGTGATTTGGTGTGATTTAATTTTGTATGTTTAGTTTTTGCAGATTAAGACATTTCAGGATGGAAGAAGTTCTCGCAAAACTTCACAAGCAATTTCCTTCTCTCCCTCAAAACTCTCTGATGAAAGTCTACAAAGCTCGCTTAAAACGGATGAGATTACTAACGATCTATGGTGTTCCTAATGATATTCGTTGGGTAATTGAAGCACGGGTCCGATTGGCAGGTGAGTCTTCTGAATCTTTTATTTCACATCTTCCTGGTTTTGGAAGAAGCACATATGCAAAGAAACGTAGAACTAAGAAAATGGGTGTTTGTTACAAATGTGCACGCTGGAATTGCAATACTCGTTGTCGTTCTTTAGGAATGTGTGTCTGATAATCGTGAAAAAAAATAAAATTCATTAGGGATGGCTTAAGTAAGAAGTCTGTAGATAATATATCTTCGACTCTTTAGACGCATCCCAATGGATATGTTCATATAGCCATTCGCAAATTACATACACAATTTCAAAAAAAAGACAACAGTTAAGTCTGGAGATCTGACTCAAAAAGACCATGTTTGCCAATTTATAAAAGAAAATTGGATGGGAAGCTTGTCCCTGACGCATAGACATCAATCAAGCCGCTAATTTTCTTGTAAATATTATATCTCTTTGTCTTTTCCTAATAATTGTTTTGTTGTTTTGTTTATTTTATTTTCTCCGACAGGATCCAGACCTTTTTGACTATCACGATTTATTTTACTATTAACTAATAATTGTCATTTGGCAGGTACTAGTGCTATTATTTACTCACCCTTTCAGGTGTTATAAATTCAACTCATCATTGCACTTTTGAAGACATCCAGTAAAACATGGAACCACTTCAAGAAGATGAGTTGAAAACATCTGTGTGTTTTCCGGTACTAGTGTTGGTGTAAGCCACAATACGTAGAGGCTGCAGAGGAATTAGGAGAGTCATAGCAGAATGAATAGGCACCTAGTATTGGCGATGGCAATCTTGGATTGATGGGAAGCATTTCAAAAGCGTTCAATGGTGGCGGTCAATTTTGGGAATCATTCCAAAAACTTTGGCGGACGAACACATATCGGAAAAACAATGGAGATGAACGTTTGTCTCTGGGAGTCTGAACAACTCCTTGAAATGGTCAATACTGCTGATGCGTTTATTACTTTACCAGGTGGGCTCGAACATTTGAAGAATATTCACAGTGGCATCATGGGCGCACTTGAACATTCATCGGAAGCCCATTGGATTACTCACCATTGAATATTTTTTTTTTCGATTTCCTTTGTTTTCTTGCGAAGCCAAAAGACATGAGTTCGTCACAAAATCAGTACATGATTTTTTCCTGACTGGCAACAAGGCCGAATAATTAATTGACCAAATCCTAGCCTTTGAACCAAAATCGACCCCATTCTTTCCAATTTGAGCTGGTCAGATAGCGATCGTGGTAAGAGCGTAATTGGACATAGATCTTAATCGGTAATTTTTCCTAAAGAATTTCAGCTAACCAGGTATTATCTTCTATACTCTTCTTCTACTGTTTAAGACATTGGGACAATGTCTCATTTAGGTTTGGGGGAGGAAATTAGTTGATCAGTACCTTGTTTTTAGTTTGTGTGTTGTTTTTATTTTTAGTCCAAAATTTTTCGAAAAATACAAAAAAAATTAAAAATTTTCAAAAATAAAAAAAATATTTTGTGTTTTTTTTTTGACTAAAAAGGTGAAATTGGTAAGAGATAGCTGAGTAAGGAGTTTCAACTCCTGAGACGTATCTCAGTTGACAAGTATTATCAACATACATAGTAACATACAAACATGAGCTTAAATTGAAAAGTTTGTAATATTCAGTGCTCTAGTTTAATTGGAGGAAGCATCTCAAAAAGTTATGGAGTTAAAAAAAAAAAAGAAATCTGAGATCCGAGTTATTAAGTCTGTAAGGGTGTTTTAACACCTAGTGCCCTAAAGCCAACTGGTTTCGGAGTCGCTGGCCCAAAGCTCGCTATATGGATCAAAGATGCTGCAAAAATATATATATCTGAAGTCTGAGTAATTAAGTCCGTAGGGGTCTTAACACCTGGTGCCCTAAAGCCAACTGGTTTGGGAGCCACCGACCCAACACTCGCTACATAGACGGAAGTTAATGTATAAAATAAAAAAAAAAATCAAAAAATCAAAGAAAAAATTAGAAAAATGAGAAAAATTATTCCATTGCTACAAAATGTGTGAATTCCGATAAAACTTTAGGACACAAATATTACTCTCTTATCAACTGCACTTATGACCGTTGTGGGCAAAAAAAATGAGTTGTTTAATATTTTGTTGGCTGTGTATATGGAGAATGGTAAATATAATCAGAGAATTTACTTATTCAGTAATTTAGAAATAAAGAAAACAACTAGTAACTTGGAGTAGAAGTTTAACCTATTAGTCACTAATTTTTTATTATCTTTTCTCTTTTCTCTTGTCTTTTTTCTTTTGTGTTCATTAGTTTTATTATCTTTTTACTTATGTAAAACGTTTGTGGGTATCGTTACTATAAGCCCTCACGAGACTATGACACCTAGGGGTTTAAAGGCTTGTTGCATATGCTAAATGCAACCGTGATCACTACGAAAGTGGCTTAGTTTAATTTTAATTGTTTCTTGTATTTTATTTTATTGTTTTTGCTCGAGGACTAGCAAAATGTTAGGTTTGGGGGGGTGTGATGAGCGGAAAATATATCAATATTTACCGCCCATTTTACTTAATATTTTGTTAGTTTCTCGGGTTTGATGAACGTTTTGATGTGTTTTAGTTTATTTTGCAGATAAAATAATATTGGGACATAATGAAATCATTTAGGACGAAATGTGGGTCAAATAAGGGCAAAAAGTGGACTTGACATATTAATTTGAAGATTGGAAACTTGAAAGGGCGTTTTTAACGAAGTGCAGTTTTGGAAATTTTAATTTTCCGTATCTGTCGTATTTGGGGCATAACTTTTTACTCCGATATCGGATTGAGCTGATTCAACTTCCAGATTAAAGAAGACTCAAAGATACACAACTTTGAAAGACAAAAAAATTTCTAATACGGAATATTTCATGCCCGAAAATGATGACCATCTAGAAGTGTGTTGTTTGAATTATTAAAGTATTTTAAATCATTTTCAAAGCAAAAAATAAATTAATAAATAAATAATAAAAAATATCAAATCACCACCAAACATGATAAGCAATTAGTGGAGCAATTAATAATGGATTTGGTGATGATTTGATGGAGGCAAAATTTTGCCTATAAATACCAAACCATTCATTTGTAATTCATCATACTTTCTTCTAAGGATTCCTTAAGAATACTAAGAAGATTGTAAATCTTTTTGTGTTGGACAATTATGACCCATAGCGTCACTATTTGTAAAGATCACGGTGTTGTTGTACAAATTAACTATGTGACAAATGAGATTGCACTCTTATCATTTGTGATTAGATCACCTAGATGTATAAATGATGAGAGGTCCCTATGATTTGTTCCCGGACAGAGAATGATATGAGACAGTATCAGTCCACGAAAGATAAATCATTAAATATCCATAGTCAGAGTATTATCGAGATTGGACATCGATAAATACGTAAAAGACTAGTATTACACTTGTGCTCGTTGTGAGGGCACAACAGCATAGTTCTCATATATTTGGGTATAGGATACTCATGCAAGTGTGATAGGAGGTTGTGTTTTACCGATGGTACGGGAAACCTTCACTCTGGATAGACCCCTGCGGAATCCCATTGGTAGTATGACTATGTGTCTATGGGAGTCTGCAATCAGGGTAGGTGTATTTGGTCTTAACCTGAGAGTTGCACCGCTAATACTTGCGACAATCAATATACTTTGGTTGAGGTCGTCCAGGGCTTTAACAGGTTCTGTGTAAGCCAATGCTGGGTATATTGTGAATCGTAGTGTGTTGGGTGTGATGTTAAGACGAAAGTATCACTCCAGTCATATGAAGATGATGGTTACATAGGATACGGAACTCGTTCTCTTAAATGCTCGAGCTATCGGGATATTATGACTTGGTCATGTATATCCGATTATAGAGACTAGTTGCCAGACATCCGATATGTGCTTCGTACGAGGCAGACACAATTCCAGCCCCAGGCCTAGCACGTGAACATCCGATACTGGATCGACATACACAATACTTCGGTATATTACGCTTGATATAGATCACATATTCCTGTAAGGATATTTCTGGAGAATTGCTAGAAGCCAACCTTGTCTTGTAAATCGGTACAAACTTAGTACGAGGTACTTACGTGTTCGGATAGTCCGACGTCCGTATTTACTGCCAACATATCCGGGGATCTCATAGGTCGCTTCCCGAAGATTCACCGATGATGTATGACTCACACTTTATTAATCTATGATTAATTAGAAGAGAGAGAAAATCAATCTAGGATTAATTACGGAGATATTTTATCTGGGATAAAATATTAATTAAAGAGAGAGAACGATTAATTTGGAATTAATCGATAAAATAATAAATTCGATATATTATACGAAATTGGATTTCGACGCGGAATTAAAATTAGATTTTAATTCGGGCGAACGAATTAATTTAGAATTAATTCGTTAGCGACGTGAATAATGATTTCGCTAGGCGTAATCGTTAATTATGTCGCAACGGAAAATTGTTAATAGGAATTAGCGAACCCGAGCCCTAGATTATTTGCCAGCGCATTCGCATTTCGAATTTGAGTGCGGCACGCAAGTCAAATCGTGCGTCAAATCGTTAGTCACATCAAGCGTCAAATCAAATGTCACTTTGAGTGATGTGACAAGTTGTCACTTGATTGAGTGATTGATGTGGTTGTTGAAAAGGCATTAATGGGATTTGCTTTTTGACTTTTGGTAGATGGAAATGATTTATGTATTTGTTTTGTTTTTGGAAAATAAAATAAATATATATATATAATACATTTTATTTTATTACTCTCTCCCTCTCCCATTTTACGGTTTCAAAAGAAACCATTTTCCCTCATCTCTTTCTCTTCTCCCTCTTACGGCTTAGAGCCAATTTCTTCTCCATTTTTCTGGTATGATCGAATTAAAAGGAGAAGCAAGGAAGAAGACTTAGTGCTAGCACACCTTGGGTCAATACAAAGGTGATAGGGCAGTGTTCTTGTGAGCTTGGAATCCATTTTTGGAGCTTGAAGCTTGGAACTTCAATGGAGGTCTCCCATGGTCGATTTTGGAGGAGCTAAAACAGACCAAAACCGAGCACCACAGCAGCTCAAGGAGCTCACTGCCGAGCTTCAACAAGGAGAAAGTAATGGATTTTGTTCTTCGCATCCAAAACCGATCAATGTGAGTAATGTTTCCGCCTTATTCCTTTGATGTATTCATGCGTTTTTATTGCTTGATTTCAAGATATTGGGACCTAATTAGAAACCAACAATGGTATCTATGAGCTTTGTGTTGGGGTTGGTGCTCAGAGCGCCAATTCCCGGTTGTATTTCTGTTGAATACTTCTGTAAAACATTATTATTATGAATAATATATGCAGTTTCTATAATATAATCTATCTTTAATATGGTAAAGACGTAATGACCTTAGAATGATTAGTCATGATACAGTTGCAAAAGCGTCGCAACGGACATTGAGTAGTATCATGACGTTGTCATTCTCAGACAGTTCCTGGTCAAGGTTTACACTACTTGGTCAGTATAGTAAACCCGTTGAGACCGGTACATGTCGTATACTGGAATATATGATTCCAATGGTTTCTCAATGAACCATAAGTCTTGGAGACTAGTATAGACGTGTAGGTGTTTATAGCGGATAAACACTGAACGACTCACACCGAAGATTCTTAATGGATGGTACACCAGCGTCAATAAGAATCTTCTTGGGTTGAGTAGCACTTGTGATTCTTAGACTTGAGATGCCATTGTGGGCACATGAGACATCTTCTACACTTAGACGGCAGTCACGTCACCGATCTATTTAGATCAGACCTCCGCCTGTTCGTTGGGTGTAGATAGATCCTCAGGGTGTCCTATGTGTATCAAGATAGGATCCGTCAGTTCTGTGTATCAGAGCATAGGTAGTCCATATGATTAGCAATCAGATAAAACCATGGGCCCGTGGTAAAGTTTAGAAGCTAGTTCTAAACATTCTTTTGAGATTGCTAATAGAATAGTCGACTGGATAATCCCGATAGAGATTTGACGTTTACATCTATATCTCTGGGATTTATCCGGATACCTGTGACGGAGGAATTATACATTTGCCATGACCTCGACCTGTATGGTTCAGCGAGATTATCCGTGATCGTCATAATCTACGGGTGGATAGATTATGGACACGAAATTTGATTTCGTGACGGATATACCTGAATCTAGAGAGTCTCAATAATGAAACATACTCGTAGAGCACTAGAGCAACATTAATAAATAATATTGATTATTTATAAAGTCGTTTAAAGGTTAAACGCAAGATACGTGCTAAAGGGACTAGATAGTCATTTGCCTAATTATTGTGTATTTACATTTAATACTTGATTAATTTAAATACACATTAATTAATAGTCAAAATGAGTTATTTGACTTATATCCTAAATGAATATATGTTTTTAATATTTAATGTAAATATTATACATATATTTAATATATTTGTATTTGATTAATTAATTAATTATTTAATTGTTAAATGATTAAATTAATTAAAATATAAATATCTTACATTAGGATATTTTAAGTAAATGATATTAGTTGCCTTTGTTGACTTAAATAAATATCTTAAAGTGTTTTAGATATTTATGCAAGTTGATTAAATGAAATTTGAAATGAAATTGAAATTATTAATTTGTATATTGGCTTGGCCAAATTCGGCCAAGGCTAAAATAACAAGTATATATTGTTTTCATTTCATTTTCATTTATAACAATACACTTTAACCTAAACTCCATTAAAAGAAAACCAAAAGCTTGTGAAGAAGAAAGGAAAAAATCAAGAAAGCTTGGATTTAGTAAGTTTCTCAACTTACTATTAGATAGGAAATGTTCCTTAGGATCTAGGCTAAACTTATGATGTTCTTAAGTTATTCTTTTCTTTATTCTTTGTGTTTTTTTGATGGAAGTTTTGTTGGAAGTGTTGAGCATGTGTGATGAGGAAGTTTGTGACTATTGTAGTGTAAGCATTCTTTTAAGGTTTTGGAAACCATGTTGCTAATCTAGAGTTATTGACCCTCTTAAATGACCTAGATTTGATCTTGAGTTGTTTCATTGTGTTGAGACTTGGATTGGATGGAAGAATGATGATTGAAGTAATTGATTTAAAAATTTGGTCTAATTTGTCCAATTTGAGGAAATTGAAAAATTAGGGTTCATGACCAATTCCAAATTTGGGGGTTTTCATATATGTTGTGTATTTGGATGTGTATATGATGCATATAAAGTTTCATGTTGATTGGATTACATCTTGATGTGTTTTGAAGCATGAAATGACAAAGTGCACAAATTGGCACCCTAATGGTGCTCTCGGCCAAAGAAGAAAAAATGGGGATTTTGTGGTGCTTGGTGTTTTGATGTTTTGAACATGCTAAGTTCATCTTAGAAATGATTTAGAATCATTCAAAATTGATTAGATCAATTTCGGACTAAAATGGACAAAATACCAAAGTAAGGGTAATTTGGTAAATTCACTTAATATGATTTATTGAATTTTATTTCATAATTTGATTATTGGAATATTAAATAAATATGTTTATTTAATTAATCCGAGAAAAATTTTTGAAATCGGAAAATACGATTTTCCACCGCTTCCGCTGCGTTACCGGATTCACCCCCTAAAAACCCCTACAAAATGGTATCAGAGCGAGTCTGATTCTAGGCCACCTAATATGATTAGCCTTCATTGAATCAATGTTTAATCATGTTTTCTTGACTTTATGCATGCTTATTAGGATCTAAATTGGTTAGATTTAGGGTGTATGACACTTAGCGGAAAATCCCTAATTAATAAGGTTTGAATGTAATTATGTATTTGATGCATGTTATATGGTCCGTCTTGTCAATACGGTTTATGAATACTTCTTTGTGACTACATCCGAGACCGTGCCTCTGCTGTGAGGGGTAGCCGATAAAGATTTATTTATACCGGATGTATATCAGATACTAGGTAAATTCAAGTAAAAGCGGAATTCTGAACGTGCCCTAGCTGTCAGGATTACGTAAGTAACTTGAGTTTATCATTGACGAGTTTAACCTTGGTACGTCTCCTTGTGGGCCTGCCTTCGCAGCGACAACGAGAAACGGCCAGGACCGGATACTTAGGAGTCACTATTGAGTGATTGACAAATGAGTTGTCTACCTGATGAATATACGTAGGCGAGACCGTGCCTCTGCTGTGAGCTGAAATATATTCACGGGATCCACTTTTCACTATTAGTATTTAATTTAATTATTAAATATTTGTATTCTGTTTTGGGATTACAGTATTGCATGATTTAGTGGGAGGGGCATTTTTAGATTAAAAATCCATGATCTAGTTTATGCTTTTGATATTATATGAAACTGCTTAATTTCTGCTAACCGTTTTTCGTGATCTATATGATAGATTGGCGATGGCGGCACAATCCACAAATCAGTTTGCGCGTATGCTTGATGCGAACAAACTGAAAGGCGCTGAGAACTTTGCAGACTGGGAATTGGATTTGAGGATTGTCCTCGATTCCGAAAAGCTGGGTTATGTTCTTGAGGGTCCGTTGCCCCTTGCTGTGGGTGCGGATGCTTCGGAGGAGGAACGCCAAGTTTTTGAAACTTGGAAGGATGATGATTTAAGGGTTAAATCATACATCCTTAGTTCACTGTCTCCGAAACTCAAGCAACAGTACTATGGTATGCTAGATTCCTATAGTATATGATGACGCGATTGAGACAATCGTTTGAGAACCAAGAACAAGTGATTGTTCACAAAGTCGCCATGGAACTGTTCCATGCGCGTCTGGATGAGGGGCAGAGTGTTAGCCCACATGTTCTTCAGATGATCGATTTGATCGATCAATTGAGGCAACATAATCTCATCTTGAATGACATTCTCGGTAGGAGTGTCATTCTTGGTTCACTACCAGCTTCATTTCGCCAGTTCGTGATGTACTTCAACATGCACGGGACTGTCTGTACCTACCAGGAGCTACATAGGATGTTGCTCACGGCAGAAGAGGACCTTAAGAAGGGAGTACCGACTCGCCCTCCTAGAACTACTTCTCTTTCGGCTTCTTCCCAAGGATGGTCCAAGGGAAAGAACAAGAAAGGCAAAGAAGAGAAGAAGGCTTTTGGTCCTCAACAACAGGCGAAGATTGCTAAGCCCAAAAGGGCTTCTGAAGACAAATGCCACCACTGCGGCAAAGTCGGGCATTGGAAAGGAACTGTCCTGATTACATTGCCCAGCTGAGGAGAGACAGAGCATCTACATCAGGTACTTTTATTTTTCCAGTTATTGATTTATCTTTGGCTTGTGAAGCCGTTACATCCAACTGGATTTTAGATTCTGCTTGTCCCATTCACATTTGCAATTCGTTGCAGGTGCTGAAGGAAAGTAGGAGGCTGAAGCCCGGGGAGATGCAGTTGCGGTTCGGGAGTGGAGACTCTTTGGATGCAGTTGCAGTGGGAGTATGCGAGATCTCATTGCCGAATGGGACACTTTTGTTAAATGAATGCATTTTGTACCTGGATGTGTAGCTAATATTATATCACTTTTTGTATTGGATACAGAAGGCTTTTGTATTAATATTAAGAATAGTTCTTTATATTTATATGATAGTAATAATATTCAGATCCTTTGTTGTCCAAACCAGCATGGTCATTATACATTGCAAACTTCAAAAGATATATTAAATACTGGAGTTAATAAACGTAGTTTACCTGTAATTAATAATACTGAACTTTGGCATATGAGACTTGGTCACATTGGCGTTAAACGCCTTACCCAATTGGTTAGGAATGGTTTGATATCAGATCTTACCATTGAATCCTATCCAACTTGTGAATCCTGTATTCAGGGTAAGATGACCAAAGCCCCATTTTCTGGTGTTGGACACCGCGCCACTAACTTACTGGAACTCGTACATTCTGATGTATGTGGTCCACTAAGTCAAACTGCTCACAGTGGTTATTCGTATTCTCGTTTACCTTCCGATGATTTGTCACGGTACGGTTATGTGTATTTGATGCGACATAAATCGGAAACCTTTGAAAAGTTCAAAGAGTTCCGAAATGAAGTAGAAAAACAAACTGGTAAATATATTAAATGCCTTCGATCAGATCGAGGCGGCGAATATATGAGTGGTGAGTTCATGGATTATATGAAGGAGAATGGGATTCTCGCTCAATATACTCCTCCAGGTACCACACAGCACAATGTGTATCTGAAAGGAGAAATCGACTTTATTGGATATGGTCCGATCGATGTTGAGTTTCACAGATTTGCCCTATTATTTATGGGGCTACTCTCTCTTAACAGCCGCACATCTTTTGAATAAGATCCTTCAAAAGCTGTTCCTACGACTCCGTATCAGATATGGTTCGGTAGGAGACCAAATCTTAATTATATTAAGGTTTGGGGTTGTCCTGCCTATGTCAGGGTGACTCAGCAAGATAAGCTTTCGCCTCGAGGGCAAAAGTTTAGGTTTGTTGGATATCCTTCGAATACGAGGGGATATCTGTTCTATGATACCGAGCATCGAAATGTGTTCGTAGCTCGCTTCGCAAAATTTCTAGAAGTAGAATTTTTGTCAGAAGGTGGTAATCATAGACAGGTTGAGCTTGATGAAGTCCAACCTGAAAACAACGAACCAACGGAGGAACCTGAAGTTCAAGTAGATGAAGGACCTTCAACACACACACTCCGTAGGTCGGAAAGGGTATCTAGACCTCCTGAACGCTTGTATTTGATACAAGAAAAGAGTCTGGATGTTCTCTTAGTTGAAGAGACAGATCCTTTCACCTATAGAGAATCGATGTTGGACATCGACTCCGTGAAATGGCAAAGTGCCATGAAATCCGAGATAGACTCAATGCATGAAAATCAAGTTTGGGACTTGATTCCGCTTCCCGAAGGAATTGTTCCTATCGGTTGTAAATGGGTTTACAAGAGGAAGCGCGGGCCTGACGGTAAGGTTGAAACTTACAAGGCCCGACTGGTAGCAAAAGGTTACACGCAGCGACCTGGCGTCGACTACGATGAAACTTTTTCACCAGTAGCAATGCTTAAGTCTATCCGGATTTTGCTTTCTATAGCTGCGTATCATGACTACGAGATTTGGCAAATGGATGTCAAAACGGCTTTTCTAAATGGATTTCTTGATGAAGAAATCTATATGGAACAGCCGGAAGGTTTCACGTCCAGCGAAACCTCGGGTATGGTATGTAAGCTTAAGAAGTCCATTTATGGACTTAAACAAGCTTCACGAAGTTGGAATCTTCGATTCGACGAGATTATTAGATCGTCTGGTTTTCTCAAGAATTCGGAAGAATCCTGTGTGTATCAGAAGGCCAGTGGGAGCATGGTCGTATTTTTAGTCCTATATGTTGATGACATCCTAATCATTGGGAATGATTTAGGTATGTTACAAAGCGTCAAAGCGTACCTCTGTAAGAATTTCTCCATGAAGGACCTGGGAGAAGCTTCCTATGTTTTAGGGATAAAACTCTATAGAGATAGACAAAGGAGGCTGATTGGGTTATCCCAATCAACACGTACATAGATAAGATCTTGGAACGGTATAGTTTTGGTAACTGTAAGACAGCAAACATACCGTTCAGACATGGGATTCATCTTTCTAAGAAGATGTGTCCACAAACAGAAGATGAGAAGGTTAGAATGTCTAACCAACCTTATGCTTCGTGTTTGGGTAGCATAATGTATGCCATGTTATGTACGAGGCCTGATATCAGTTTCGCTGTTAGCGTAACTAGTCGATATCAGTCCAATCCAGGTAATGACCATTGGATGGCCATTAAACATATCCTAAAGTATCTTAAAGGTACTAAGGATAAGTTGATTATTTATGGAGGAAACGAACTGCAGGTTAATGGGTATACAGACTCCGATTTCAATCAATCGGATCCCGATGATAGAAAGTCTACATCTGGATTTGTCTTTACCCTTAACGGAGGTGCAGTTTGTTGGAAGAGTTCCAAACAGGGATCGACAGCTGATTCCACCACTGAGGCGGAATATATTGCAGCTTCTGAAGCTGCAAAAGAGGCTGTGTGGATAAAGAACTTTATCACAGAATTGGGAGTTGTCCCAAGTATCGAGAATGCGATTCCGTTATACTGTGATAATACTGGAGCCATTGCGCAAGCAAAGGAACCGAGGGCGCATCAGAAGTCGAAGCATGTGGAACGCAAGTACCACATCATTCGAGAGATCGTGTCGCGAGGGGATATTGTCGTGTGCAAGGTACCGAGTGAAGATAATGTAGCAGACCCGCTGACGAAGGCCATACCTCCGAAGTTGTTTGATAAACACGTGGAGTCGATGGGTATTAGATACAATCGATATTGGCACTAGAGCAAGTGGGAGATTTGTTGGGGTTGGTGCTCAGAGCGCCAATTCCCGGTTGTATTTCTGTGAATACTTCTGTAAAACATTATTATTATGAATAATATATGCAGTTTCTATAATATAATCTATCTTTTATATGGTAAAGACGTAATGACCTTAGAATGATTAGTCATGATACTGTTGCAAAAGCGTCGCAACGGACATTGAGTAGTATCATGACGTTGTCATTCTCAGACAGTTCCTGGTCAAGGTTTACACTACTTTGGTCAGTAAAGTAACCCGTTGAGACCGGTACATGTCGTATACTGGAATATATGATTCCAATGGTTTCTCAATGAACCATAAGTCTTGGAGACTAGTATAGACGTGTAGGTGTTTATAGCGGATAAACACTGAACGACTCACCGAAGATTCTTAATGGATGGTACACCAGCGTCAATAAGAATCTTCTTGGGTTGAGTAGCACTTGTGATTCTTAGACTTGAGATGCCATTGTGGGCACATGAGACATCTTCTACACTTAGACGGCAGTCACGTCACCGATCTATTTAGATCAGACCTCCGCCTGTTCGTTGGGTGTAGATAGATCCTCAGGGTGTCCTATGTGTATCAAGATAGGATCCGTCAGTTCTGTGTACCAGAGCATAGGTAGTCCATATGATTAGCAATCAGATAAAACCATGGGCCCGTGGTAAAGTTTAGAAGCTAGTTCTAAACATTCTTTTGAGATTGCTAATAGAATAGTCGACTGGATAATCCCGATAGAGATTTGACGTTTACATCTATATCTCTGGGATTTATCCGGATACCTGTGACGGAGGAATTATACATTTGCCATGACCTCGACCTGTATGGTTCAGCGAGATTATCCGTGATCGTCATAATCTACGGGTGGATAGATTATGGACACGAAATTGATTTCGTGACGGATATACCTGAATCTAGAGAGTCTCAATAATGAAACATACTCGTAGAGCACTAGAGCAACATTAATAAATAATATTGATTATTTATAAAGTCGTTTAAAGGTTAAACGCAAGATACGTGCTAAAGGGACTAGATAGTCATTTGCCTAATTATTGTGTATTTACATTTAATACTTGATTAATTTAAATACACATTAATTAATAGTCAAAATGAGTTATTTGACTTATATCCTAAATGAATATATGTTTTTATATTTAATGTAAATATTATACATATATTTAATATATTTGTATTTGATTAATTAATTAATTATTTAATTGTTAAATGATTAAATTAATTAAAATATAAATATCTTACATTAGGATATTTTAAGTAAATGATATTAGTTGCCTTTGTTGACTTAAATAAATATCTATAAAGTGTTTTTTAGATATTTATGCAAGTTGATTAAATAAATTGGAAATGAAATTGAAATTATTATTTTGTAATTTGCTTGGCAAATTCGGCCAAGGCTAAAAATTGCAAAAGTATATATTGTTTTTCATTTCATTTCATTTCTAACCTAATACACTTTAACCTAAACTCCATTAAAAGAAACCAAAGAAGCTTGTGAAGAAGAAAGGAAAAATCAAAGAAGGCTTGGATTTAGTAAGTTTTTCTCAACTTACTATTAGATAGGAAATGTTCCTTAGATCTAGGCTAAATATATGATGTTCTTAGTTATTTCTTTTCTTTATTCTTTGTGTTTTTTTGATGGAAGTTTGTTGGAAGTGTTGAGCATGTTGATGAAGGAAGTTTGTGACTATTGTAGTTGTAAGCATTCTTTTAAGGTTTTGGAAACCATGTTGCTAATCTAGAGTTATTGACCCACTCTTAAATGACCTAGATTTGATCTTGAGTTGTTTCATTGTGTTGAGACTTGGATTGGATGGAAGAATGATGATTAAAGTAATTGATTTAAACTATTTGGTCTAATTTGTCCAATTTGATGAAATTGAAAAATTAGGGTTCATGACCAATTCCAAATTTGGGGCTTTTCATATATGTTGTGTATTTGGATGTGTATATGATGCATATAAAGTTTCATGTTGATTGGATTACATCTTGATGTGTTTGAAGCATGAAATGACAAAGTGCACAAATGGCACCCTAATGTGGCTCTCGGCCAAGAAAGAAAAAATGGGGATTTTGGTTGTTTGGTGTTTTGATGTTTTGAACATGCTAAGTTCATCTTAGAAATGATTTAGAATCATTCAAAATTGATTAGATCAATTTCGGACTAAAATGGACAAAATACCAAAGTAAGGGTAATTTGGTAAATTCACTTAAATATGATTTATTGAATTTTATTTCATAATTTGATTATTGGAATATTAAATAAATATGTTTATTTAATTAATCCGAGAAAAATTTTTGAAATCGGAAAATACGATTTTCCACCGCTTCCGCTGCGTTACCGGATTCACCCCCTAAAAAACCCTACACATTGATCAAGCATGAAAAAGTTAGGGGTTTGAATTGGGTAAAAAATCAATTTGAAGCTGATTTGGTTGAATGATTGATTAAGTATACTTGTAGGTTTGATTAATTGAAGTTGTTTGTATGTTCAATTTCATGAATTGGATTGGATCCATTTTTCCCCCAAATTTTGGGGGCATGGCCGAAAATTGAGACCCTAATATCTGGTGATTTTTGTTTGTTTGATCATTGGAAATGACTTAAAACAATGGGTAATGTTGTTCTGAAGTTTCAATTGGATTGAATTTTGATTGGAACAATTTTCCCTTTTAAAGTAGGCTTGGCCGAAAATCTTAAGAAATAAAATTCATGGTGATTTTTGTTGTTTGATCATTGGATGAGTTTGAATTGATTTGGGAAATGATGATTGTGGATTCAATTGGATTGAAACCGAATCGGATTGGAAAAACCCCTAATTGCCGAGACTTTAAGCATGTAATTTGGGTTTGATTTTTTAAAAATTGGTGTTGGACACTATGTGTTGTTTAAAGTGCATGATTAATTAGGCTAATTGATGTTTAGAAATATTAATTAGGTGATTAATTGTGTATTACACTTAGGTTAATTAATTATGGAATTTGGAATTTTACAAGTTAATTAATTGGGCTTGTTTTTGGAAATTGGGCCTTAAAGGTTATAATTGGGCTTTTGGGTTTGGTTGTACCAAGTTAGGTTTAGGCCAATTTGGTTGGATCCAATTGGGCCCAAAACCGCATCCAAAAAGTCCAATTATGACTTAATGGACCTTAATTATTTAATTGGGCCTAATGGGCCAAAAATAATTTAAAGGCTTATGGGGTAACTCCCGGATTGGACCTTGGTTATCAGTTTGACCCGAGTTGACCAAAAGTCCACGCCTTAAAGAAATTAATTAAAAGCCCATTGGACTTTAATTAAATAAACATTAGATGTTAATCGGGCTTAGAGACCCGTTGCGATTAATTTGGATTTAAGTCGTAAAGGTTCGTCATAAAAGTGTAATATTTAATTTGGAATTAAATAATGAATTAGAATTAAATGCGTATTAAATTGGATTTAATTATGTAGTTTAATTAATTCAAGAATTTTACTTTGAGTACTTATTCGCAAACGAGTTTGACTCGAGCAAAAATCAAATCGTTGTTTGAACATTGGATTACATAATGTATAAATTATTTAACTAGATTGATGATAAGATGGATATAATTCACTTGAATAACATGTCTTGTGATATTAGAAATGAAAGGTGCAGAATTAGATTGATGATCTATGTAATATTATGAATGTGGATATCAGTGGGAGATGGGAATTGTATGGATTATTAGAAGAAAATGTAGTATAGTATATGGATAATAGTGGTGGGACAATTTTAGAAATTGTATAATAAATGTGTTTATTAATTGGACCTGCGTGTCCAGCCTTATCACCTCCATACTCTTGTATTCTCTTCTCACCTATTCCCCCCTCAATGTAAATGAGGTTTCTTTAGAAGTGTAGTGTAACGGGTATAGAGTAATACATGTGCTAGTTGGAGAGAGAAATGAGAGATTTGATCTAGGATCAATGTAAAGTATCCATCCAAATATCATTATTATTTTTATTGCGCTGTCTTTATTATGTGTTTAAATGCATGTTTAAAGGTGTATGATGATGAGACCTTAACAAAGATAATAAATTGGTTGCCAATTTGCAGCGCGAAAACCCTCAAATAATATTAAGCGTCTTTCCTTCAATTGAGTGATTCTCACTCAAGATCCGAGACGGTATTGGTTTGTTGGCCAAAGTCAAGGCCTTTGTCTGTCGAATATGTGTTTGAATCACGAAGGCTTTGTTCCATATGTGTCTTGTCCAAGTTGTGGTTTGTTGGCCAAAGTCAAGACCACTTCTTGTCCATCGACATTGATTAAAGCTTTCCATGTCAATGGGTCGCGCTTGACTGGGATCACTAAGTTTTGTTGTGCCAAAGCCAAGGCTTAGTTGATTCAGAGGAAAAAGGTTAGGTAATACATTTGATGTATTGGCATATATAAGATATATGTTTCGGGCTTGGACGTCCCCCTACCGGATCTAGGAATTGGATTGGATCCAATTGATCTTAGAGATCTACCTAGTTAATTATCATACAATTTGTTGGCCAAAGTCAAGATTGTGTGATATTTAACGAGATCCTAGCCCACTAGGAAACACAGTTTCCCGAGTACTCGACAGAGGGTTAGAGGCTCACCGAAAAATAGTGGGAGGCAAGAATTGAATTTGCAATACTCGTTCAATTACTCGCCATACACGCTCAATCATAAATTATTTCGTCGTTAAATTAAATGTTAGTTGGACTAATATTTAAAATTGTTGTTTTTATAAACAGTTGGACTCTATTATAGTTGATTATATAATTGGATTATAGTAATCAATATATTTGAATTAATTAATTTCGATTTATATTTGATTTTATAGTTGGACTATAATAATCAATATAATTGAGTTTAATTGATTTAAATTATATTTGATTGTATAGTTGGACTATAATAATCAATATAATACATAGTACCACAAATCGTTGATTAAATAGTTGGACTATTAGAATCAAGATATAAAATGAAAGATTGACATTTAAAACATAATCCTGGGGAAAATGTGTTTAAATGGTTTAATTTTCAAATTGGAAATAAAATTTCAGGATGGTCCTGGAAAATAATAAGTTACTTATTTGATAAAATAACGTATTATGCCTAAGCCCGGAGTTAAGCAAATAGTAGAGCATATCTTTGGAAGATCATGTAATGATAACTTAGTGCTTAATCCATTATACTTGTCAAGTAGACTCCTTAATTTCTGAATCAGAACTATGGATTAGATCTTTAAAGTATGATAAATGAAATTGAAGGATTTTCATGGATCTATTTTAGATCTTTGAAATACTAAATTGTAATAAATAATTCTTGGAGAATTAATGACTAATCTCGAGGAGATAAAGTCAAAGTTTGCAATAATGCAAGTAGCGCAAGACGCACCTTACTTCGATATTCTAGAAACCCGAGGCTTGGCCAAAGGCTTCTGGAATATGAAAAAGGGCAAAAACAAAATCATTATAATCTTCTGGGAAGATAAAGGACATATCCTAAGAAGGAATTGAAGACGAGCAAGGCTCTGAGTTCAAATATGATTGTAATATTATGTTCACAACTAGTATTAAAATTAGATTTTAAATACTTAGTGTGATACATAAATATATGTATTGACGTTCAGAATCTGTTTTGAACAGGATACTGACTTCAATAGAGATTTATCTACGAATTGAAAATGAGACGAAAGTCGCTGTTTTAACCGTAGATACCTGAATTTAGGAACTACCTTCGGGTATGTGCTTAAATTAGGAAACTGTTATAATGTAACTAGTTTGACTAGATACATTATCTTTATATCAATATTTGACCCGCTGCGGGTGAACCTTTATATTCTAGAACACTAAAGTGTTTTATTTTATAAAGATGATATTAAGATAAACACATTAGATGTGAATAACATAATTTATATTTTGAATATAAATAATATCTCAAATATATAACATGACAAACAAATAAGCTCAAACTGATTTGATCAGGAGAAACTTTATTGTGGCATTGTTGTCTGTGACACAATTAAACAAGAATCGTATATCCACACTTTCGAAGAGTGGGTACTTGGACTGATTTGATTCCAATCAAATAAAGTCTACGAATCTAGTTTATTGGGCAAGGTACCTAAAACATATTTACTTAGTAAAAGTGTAAATGCCACCGACATGTTACCCCTATTTCATAGTGAAGCAAGTGGGCCAATGTTTAGCTAGGCTAGATGTGGATATGAATATGTCGTGACCTTTACGGATGTGGCATCACGTATGGTTATGTGTTTCTTTTGAAGAACACTAATCAGAAACTTTTAGAGTTTCGACACGAAATAGACAAACAGATCGGCTAAAGTATTAAAACCATCACGGTAAGACCGTAATGGAAAATACTTAAGCTATAAGTTTATCATATACTTGAAAGAGTATAATATTCTTTCAATGAGGACTCCTCCAGGAACACGTCAATTGACGGTGTATTCGAAATGAGAGACCGAATTTGTTGGACATGATAAGGTTAATCATGAGTCACTCTGAGCTACCATTTCCTACAACGGATAAGCCTTAACCAGTGCAAGAACATATTTTGAATAAGGTTCTATAACATCTGTTTGACAGATATCATATTAGATATGAACGGGAAAGAAACCGGGTTTCACATTCCTGATAATTTGGGTATGCTGGGCATATGTTTGGATGATACCAAACTAAAACCCAAATTGGATAAGTGCCAAAGTTGTTGGTTATCCTAGGGATACCATAAGTATTGTACTTATACAACTCACGAGAGAACAATTAGATTGTTGCTCACCATGCGGTTTTCCTAAGAGGAATACCGATATGCAGTGGTAAGTGGGAGGATAGTAAAACTCGATGAAAATCAGAGTAATACTATTCAAGGCGTCGAATCCTTAATAGAACACAAATAGTTCATCAAGGATGTGACTATTACCAATAATCTTCAAATACACAAGAACCGCGTAGGTCGGAGAAAGAGTCAGAAAACAACCTGGGGTATGGGTTTCTGATCTCACCTCATAAAGATGTCTATCTTATTGAGGAATATCAACTGACTACGTGTGAATGAGTGATACTAGGTATCGACTCCCTATTATGGCAAAATGTCATGATATCCGAATTGGATTCCATGTAAATCAACTATGTTTGGAGACTAGTTGATGTACCGTAAGGCATTGTGCCTATTGGTACTATATAAGTCTTCAATGAAGACATACATGGATGGCAACATACCAACGTATTAAGCTAGGCTTGTAGCGAAAAGGTAGAGTTATCAACATTGTGTTGATTACGACGAAACCTTTTACCTGTTGCCATGGCAAATCCATTTGGATAATGCTTGCTGATTCTGCATGTTTCATTTATGAAATGTGGCAGCTGAATGCCAAAACCGCTTTCCTTAACGGAAACCTTTCGGAGGATGTTTACAATATCCTGACGGTTTTGTCGAACCATAACAACCAAACTAGGTTTGCAGGTTATTCGATCCATGTTTGGATTGAAGCAAACATTAGGTTCTTGGAATTGTCGTTTTGATGTAATCATAATAGTTTATGATTTAATTCAAAACAAAAATAATTCTTGTGTATATAAGAAGGTTAGTGGGAGCGTACTGACAGTAAATGTCCTGAGTAATGATGATATATCATTTCTTGGAAATGATATTCCCATAACATAATTGGTGAACGCTTGGCTTTCATGATATTGACTATAAGTCGTAACAAAGGTACTATACAATAGTATAACGGAACAGTGAGCTGGAAATCTTCCAAGCAAGATACCGTTACCGAATAAACAATAAATGCGGGTTATTACTGCTGCTGAGGCAGCAATAGAAGCCATTTGGGTCAATAATAAATCTAATTAGATTAGATATAGTTCTGTTAGCAGCTGAGCTACGCGTCAGCACATGCTAAAGAATTAATGGTCTCATCGACGATCCAGATACTTATTTTGATATTCATCTGATTGTTCGGATCATACATCGCGGCGATGTGATGATCGAATAAATCGCATCAGATGATAATCATACAAATCCGCTGACGAAATCTTTTCTCAGTAGTTTGAGCCAATCGTACATAGTTCGGGTGTAAACACTCGAGTGACTGGCTATAGGCCAAGTGGGAGATTGTGGACAATTATGACCCATAGCGTCACTATTTGTACAGATCACGGTGTTGTTGTACAGATTAACTATGTGACAAAGGAGATTGCACTCTTATCATTTGTGATTAGATCACCTAGATGTATAAATGATCAGAGGTCCCTATGATTTGTTCCTGGACAGAGAATGATATGAGACAGTATCCGTCCACGAAGGATAAATCATTAAATATCCATAGTTAGAGTATTATCGAGATTGGACATCGATAAATACGTAAAAGACTTGTATTACACTTGTGCACGTTGTGAGGGCACAACAGCATAGTTCTCATATATTTGGGTATAGGATACTCATGCAAGTGTGATAGGAGGTTGTGCTTTACCGATGGTACGGGAAACAGCTTCGCTCTGGATAGACCCCTGCGGAATCCCATTGGTAGTATGACTATGTGTCTATGGGAGTCAGCAATCCGGGTAGGTGTATTTGGTCTTAACCTGAGACTTGCTCCGCTAATACTTGCGACAATCAATATACTTTGGTTGAGGTCCTTCAGGGCTTTAACAGGTTCTGTGTATGCCAATGCTGGGTATATTGAGAATCGTAGTCTGTTGGGTGTGATGTTAAGAAGAAGTATCACTCCAGTCATTTGGAGATGATGGTCACATAGGATACTGAACTCGTTCTCTTAAATGCTCGTGCTATCGGGATATTATGACTTGGACATGTATATCCGATTATAGAGACTAGTTGCCAGACATCCGATATGTGCTTCGTACGGGGCAGACACAATTCCAGCCCCGGGCCTAGCACGTGAACATCCGATACTGGATCGACATACTCAATACTTCGGTATACTACGCTTGATATAGATCACATATTCCTGTAAAGATATTTCTGGAGAATTGGGTAGGCATGGCGCTTTGCTAGAAGCCAACCTTGTCTTGTAAATCGGTACAAACGTAGTACGAGGTACTTACGTGTTCGGATAGTCCGACGACCGTATTTACTGCCAACATATCCTGGGATCTCATGGGTCGCTTCCCGAAGATTCACCAATGATGTATGACTCGCACTTTATTAATCTGGGATTAATTAGAAGAGAGAAAATTAATCTGGGATTAATTACGGAGATATTTTATCTGGGATGAAATATTAATTAAAGAGAGAGAACGATTAGTTTGGAATTAATCGATAAAATAATATATTCGATATATTATACGAAATTGTATTTCGACGCGGTTTTAAAATTAGATTTTAATTCGGGCGAACGAATTAATTTAGAATTAATTCGTTAGCGAAGTGATTAGTGATTAGTGATTTCGCTAGGCGTAATCGTTTAATTGCGTCGCAACGGAAAATTCGTTAATTAGGAATTAGCGAACCCGAGCCCGGGATTATTTTCCAACGCATTCGCATTTCGAATTCGAGTGCGGCACGCAAGTCAAATCGTGCGTCAAATCGTTAGTCACATCAAACGTCAAATCAAATGTCACTTTGAGTGATGTGACAAGTTGTCACTTGATTGAGTGATTGATGTGGTTGTTGAAAAGGCATTAATGGGCTTTTGCTTTTTGACTTTTGGTATATGGAAATGATTTATGTATTTGTTTTGTTTTTGGAAAATAAAATAAATATATATATATATATATAATACATTTTCTTTTATTCCCTCTCCCATTTTACGGTTTCAAAAGAAACCATTTTCCCTCCTCTCTTTCTCTTCTCCCTCTTACGGCTTAGAGCCGATTTCTTCTCCATTTTTCTGGTATGATCGAATTAAAAGGAGAAGCAAGGAAGAAGACTTAGTGCTAGCACACCTTGGGTCAATACAAAGGTGATAGGGCAGTGTTCTTGTGAGCTTGGAATCCATTTTTGGAGCTTGAAGCTTAGAGCTTCAATGGAGGTCTCCCATGGCCGATTTTGGAGGAGCCAAAACAGACCGAAACCGAGCACCACAACAGCTCAAGGAGCTCACTGCCGAGCTTCAACAAGGAGAAAGTAATGGATTTTGTTCTTGGCATCCAAAACAGATCAATGTGAGTAATGTTTCCGCCTTATTCCTTTGATGTATTCATGCGTTTTCATTACTTGATTTCATGATCTTGGGACCTAATTAGAAACCAACAGTTTGTTTATTTATAGCTTTCAGTAATTAATTTCCGCTTTTGCACTTTCTTTTCTTTACTTTTCAGTTTTTACTTTCCGTAATTTACTTTTATGCACATTATTTTTCTTTCTTTAATTTTCAGTTTTTACTTTTCAGTAGTGAGGAGGTAACTCCCCTTTGCTGGGGTAAAAGGTAAAACTTTTATTACTAATATTTAGATTAATCTCCCTTAATTATAATATATAAACTAGTTAAAAGCTGACTTAACGAGGATACTGCCATATTGGTCGGTTGGTAATTATTTAAATTGGTTTTAACCTGACTAAACTGGATACCGCCTGATTGGTCGGTTTGTAATTAATATTAATTTGACTTAATCTGGATACCGCCTATATGGCTGGTTGGTAATTA
The DNA here is from genome assembly GCA_019454045.1 of Zanthoxylum bungeanum. Taxonomy (NCBI): domain Eukaryota; kingdom Viridiplantae; phylum Streptophyta; class Magnoliopsida; order Sapindales; family Rutaceae; genus Zanthoxylum; species Zanthoxylum bungeanum. Next base: position 171,024 of record SKCR01019365.1, on the reverse strand, counting down.
TCATGCAAAGTTAATATATTATATTAAGGGAGATATCTAAAATAGAAGTAATAAAAGTAGATCATTTTACCTCAAATTTTCTTTTATTGTACTTTTACTTTATTTACTTTTCAGCAATTTACTTTCAGCATTTACTTTTTAGCAATTTACTTTCGGCATTTACTTTTCAGTAATTTACTTTCAGCATTTACTTTTAAGCATTTAATTTTCAGTATTTAATTTCAGCATTTACTTTCCGTCATTTACTTTTCAGCAATTTACTTTTCAGCATTTTACTTTATGTTTTTATTTTATTTAAGTTTTTACTAGCCCTAGTTATGTTTCGTAACTAAGTTAGTTATCTGGGGTTGTGATGAATTCTAATATCACCGGTTTATAAGGGGTTATTTTATAGTTGAGGTAATTTAAAGGTTTACTTATTAAGTCTTAAGCTTAATGCTTCTTGTTGTCTGATCACCAATAAGATTGATGTGGTAAATCTAAAGTAAACTTGACAAATCAATTTTAGGTTTCAGCCTTAGACTTAATAGCCCACGATCTTCCTTGAGGATATATAATCTTTAATAGATTTCCTTACAGGATAGACATATACCTGTCGGACGGGGGGTAGCTTAATTGGAACTTAAACTTAATGAATCCAGGTAATTTGGTTGACATAGACATATGGTTCAATTGGGTTATACTGGGTATTTGCGTCTGACCATCGACAGAGGCTTTCGCATAATTTAGTGTTCCAGGTTAGTAAACCGATTTATTATACAAACATAAAATAACCAATTTATCTTTAAAATGATATTAGAAAGATTCACAACCCTAGATAGTTTTTAATATTGAATTTTCTTAAACCTACTTTTGTGCAATTTTATTTACTTGTTTTTAAATTTAGAATCATCACCATTTCAAATCAATCAATCAACCTGTTAGATACTAGTAATCATTTGACCTCATAAAATTAATAGATTAGGTATTAAGTCCTCGTGGGATCGATACTTCTTATACTACTTGAACGATACGTACGCTTGCGTTATACGTGTGTGTTTACGCCGGTCAGACGCATATGTTAAGCTCACACAAACTAACATATTGGATGACATGGCAGTTAAATGTAAGTTTGTAGGATATGGCAGTTAAATGTAAGTTTGTAGGATATGCCTTGAACTCAAGAGTATACGTGTTCTACGTCCCAAATGAACAAAGAACATCTGTCTCACGAAATGCTAAATTTCTAGAGAATGAATTTCTTCTCAAGAAATATAGTGGGAGTAGACTTGACCTCGATGAGGTACGAGAAGAATAAACTAACATAGAACTAAACCCCAGGCCCTCAAAAGGGCAGCGACGGAACAACCACAAGTTATGAACTTAAAAGGTCTGGTAGGGAAAGATATGAGCCTGAAAGATATGGTTCCATATTGATAAGGAACATGATCAGGTCATTGATAATGACAATCCCACCAGTTATGACGAAGCAATGCATGACATTGATTCAGTTAAGTGGCTTGAGGCCATGAAATCCGAAATAGACTCTATGTATCAGAATCAAGTATGGGACTTGGTGGATGCACCTGAAGGGATAAAACCCATAGGCTGCAAGTGGATTTACAAGCGTAAAACTGATGTAGAAGGCAACATCCAAACCTATAAGGCTAGGTTGGTGGCGAAAGGTTATAGACAAATCCAAGGAATTGACTCTGACGAAACCTTCTCGTATGTTGCAATGATAAAGTCCATTCGAATTTTACTGGCACTAGCTGCACACTTTGATTATGAGATTTGGCAGATGGATGTCAAAACAGCTTTCCTTAATGGGAACCTCGTAGAGGATGTCTATATGACACAACCTGAGGGGTTTGCATCTAAGGATGATCATAATAAAGTATGCAAGCTTAAACGATCCATTTATAGACTCAAGCATGTTGGAGTTTCTACGGCCCCGAGGATCGAATACAAAACAAGAAATAACATGTGAATACATTCGAGGGAGTTGCGGAATACTCACATCGATCGGTTGAGCGACACGGTGATGAACAAAAATGAATTTTGCCCTCCTTACTGCTCAATGTAGTGAGCTGCTGTTGGGCTCCATTTTCTGCCATTGTTGGTCCTCCATGAAAGCTCCAAGCTTCGTCAAACGATTCCAAGCTCATGGGTGGACTTCCCTATCACATTTGCATGTCTCTCGGAGTGCTAGTTCTTGATGTTTTTGCCACAAAAACCATCACACTTTGCTTCCCTTTTCATCCATTTTCACGGTCAAACCAGTGATTTTTTGAGAAGAAATTGGCATGTTGGCCTAGAGAGAATGATAGAATGTTTTTGGCTCCAAATTCGTGACCAAGAAGAGAGAATGAAAAGTGTATTGATTAATTGATTTCCAAAATTAATTAAACATATACCACTTTTGATTTTCAAAATGTCAAGCCTTAAATGCTTGCCAACTACCACCATCAATCCATCAATCAATCAAATCAAGTGACAAGTTGTCACTTCACTCAAAGTGACTAATGATTTGACGCTTGATGTGATTTTCTCTCTCATCTAATTAATCCCAGATTAATAAAAGTGCGAGTCATACGTCATCGGTGAATCTTCGGGAAGCGACCCATGAGATCCCCGAATATGTTGGCAGTAAATCGGGTTGTCGGACAATCCGAACACGTAAGTACCTCGTTGTGGGACACAGAAACTGGACGACGCATGTTGTCCTAGGCTCGCGGCCTAGTCGGGAGTACGGAGTAGCCACGGGGGACTAAACCGGAGAATAATGGAGTCGCCACCCGGTGTGAACCGGGAAAATGAGATTTAAGGCCGCACTCACCCCTCGCAAGGGAAGAGCTTAAACCGTTGGGTTCGGAATGGTCCATTACTTATGTCACTTGTAATGAAAGGATTTGTGTAATAATTTAATCAAGCTTAAGTAACACTTATTTCCAAGAGTATCATGCTTCTAAGTTCATATGCGCAAAAAATAAAACTTACACCTAAATTTGCATATATCTTACATTTAAGATTGCATGCTTGAAAGTAAATCAAAATAGTAACGAACATACAACTTCCTTGGCATATTGTATTCATGGAAACACGAGCACACACAACCACGCAAGCACACATAAAAGCAAATCAAATAATGGTGAACATGTGATTTCATAGACATATCATACTTATACGTGCGAAAGCATAAACAAATAGCCATTCATGTCCATGTGTAAATAAAAGAGTCAACTAAATACATAATGCAAAAAGACACTTAAGGATGCAATTAGGCATTAAAGTAAACATGATATGACGTGGTGCAAAAGAAGATAGCTAATATGGACACAAACACACATGTGAGCACTTTTCCAAGTGGTACGTGGAATTGTATCCCAAGTACAGACCGCACTACCGTCCATTCGGAAACGGCAACGGAATTTATGTCTGGGTTTCCATCCGATATACCACAAGAAATAATACTCAAATGCTATCATGACATGGATATATGAATTGTAATACGTTAAGCCAAGACTAAGTTAAGTGATGCAACCAATGGAATAAATGTGCTTTTCATTACGATGCGTACAAAGATAAGGATGACCATATGGGATTTCATAATGCATGCGTGAATGGTATAGTTGGCTTTACGCGCTGGTTGAGGCTAATAGGTGGCGTTAAGGCATGGTCTTGTGAGTGGAGCAAATGGCTTGTAGGTAGTTGCGGCAAAGGGACAATTGCGTGAGGCTTTGTGTTTATGGTAAGCGTGAAGAGGTTTAGGTCTTAACGTGAATGAGGGTTCTGGTTTGTGTATGAACAAAGGAAAGTTCAAGGGCTAATAATATGGGTGTACCAATGGTAATAGATCGAGCTAAGACATGGGTAGATGATGCAATTAATATATGAAAGACGCGGCAAATATCGTGGCAAAGGTAGCCTTTTAGGCTTTTCTTCCCCCAAATGGAGAACCTTTTTAGTCCAACACAATGAGCCCATGCGCTTTTCATTACAATGCGTACAAAGATAAAGATAACTATATGAAACTTCGTATACCCGATTGAACACATCTTACATTCAACCGAATATACATCAACCGGTGCGGCAAAGCATCGTGGTCAAGGGTTTTAACCCCTCCAAATAGGGGACCTTTAATCCGACTTACTAAGCCCATGCGCTCGATCGCATCATGCATACAAAGAATAAAGACAATAATATCAAACTTAGTATGCCCGATTGAACATATCTTACATTCAACCGAACACACATCAACCGGCGCGGCAAAGCATCGTGGTAAAGGGTTTTAACCCCTCCAAATAGGGGACCTTTAATCCGACTTACTAAGCCCATGCACTCGATCACATCATGCATACAAAGAATAAAGACAATAATATCAAACTTAGTGTACCCGATTGAACATTTCTTACATTCAACCGAACACATATCAACCGGCGCGGCAAATCATCGTGGTAAAGGGTTTTAACCCCTCCAAATAGGGGACCTTTAATCCGACTTACTAAGCCCATGCGCTCGATCGTATAATGCATAAACAAGTAACATGCGGAATTCAAATGACGGATAATAAATAAATCAAAGCAACATAAAATAAAAGAAAGTGTCGTTTACTCAAGCGGTACGTGGAGTTGTATCCCGAGTACAGATCATACTACCGTCCATTCGGAATCAGCTATGAAATTTATGTCCGGGTTTCCATCTGATATACCGTGAGAGTTGACACGTCTGTCATTTTATTCCAAGGCCACAACATACAATATTTCATAATCCATGCATATTTATCTACTCAAGGGCCACAACATGCATTTTAACATAACAATCAAGCAAACAATACTCAATGAATAATAAAAATAAAACAAAAAATGAATGTGGAAAATACCCTCAAGTCTAACCTTTTTTTGCCGACTTTCGGACTTGCGTTTCAAGAAGATCGGAAGGGTAAAGCTCCTCAACTTATCCGGTTCACTGGTTTGCGTTTTAGCTCACTGTTTCACTGTTTTGCTTGCTGTTTGGCCTCCGTTTTGTTGCTATTTCCTATGTATTTTCTGCTCACTGTTCAGGTCATTGTTTTGGCGTGAATGGCTGCTGTTTTTGGGGTTAATTTGCTGTTGTTTTTGGGGTTAATTTGCTGCTGTTTTAAGGTGATTTTGGGCTGCTGTTTGCGTGTTCAGGGCTGCTGTTTTTGGGGTAATTTTTGGTGTATGTAGCTGCTGGTTTTGGGGTAATTTTTGGTGATGTGTGGGGGTTTATGGGGCTGGTTTTCGGTGGTGATTAAGGGCTGTTTTGATGGTTGTAGGGACTATGAATGGCTGCTGTATTTTCGGTAATGTGAGGGTGGGGATGAAGAGAATTATTTTCTATTTTTCTTGTGATTTGCGTGTAATGTCTAGGGTATCTTGTTGTGATTTGCGTGTGAGTTGTGTGTATGAGCTAGGGGAATGCATGTCTTGGTTAGGGGTTGTTTATATAGAGAAGGGATAGGGCTTCTCCTTGTCTCACAAGGAAGGGATTTGATTTAGTGTTAAAGAAGGAAAGCAATGGATTTGATGGAGATAAGATTGGTTTAGATTAGGTAGTCAATATATTTAAATTGGTTATGAGTGATTTAATTAGGCATGATATTTCTTTAATTTAGTATATGATTTTGTTTAGTTAGGAAGTTAATATATTTGATTTATCTAAATTAGGTAGGATTATATTTTATTTTTATTTAATTGGTAAATGGTTTAATTATTTTATTTAATTCAATTACATTATCTAATTAATATTTAATTTAATATTTTATTTAATTTGGGTGTAATTTAGGGTGATGGGCGTGTGGGCCTAGTCATGGGGGGCGTGTGGGCTAGATGTGGTGTGGGCTTGGTTTGGCTTGGTGAGTGGGTTAGGCGTGTATGGGCTAGATTAAAAGGTTTATGGTTTTTTTTTCCTGGGCCAAAGGTGATCTAAACGGAGGTCCAACAAGTGAGCTTGACGCCAAATAAGTGAACAAGGATCTAACGAAATACTGATTCCCTTCCGACGACAGTTTCCCGCAATATCCTTAACTAAAAAAGTAGTGCCTCCAACTGAGACTCATCATCGGGTTTCACATGCAAAAATGCAATGCCTACACTCGTACTACGTTTGTACCGATTTACAAGACAAGGTTGGCTTCTAGCAAAGCACCATCCCTTCCCAATTCTCCAAAAATATCCTTACAGGAATGTAAGAATCTATATCAGGCGTAGTATACGTAGTATTGCGTATTTCGATCCAGTATTGGATGATCACATGCAAGGCCTGGGGCTGGTACAGTGTCTGCCCCGTACGAAGCATATATCGGATTACGAGCAACTAGTCTCTTTATTATCGGATAATAATGACCAAGTCATATTATCCCGATGGTTGCAACCCTTTAGAGAACCAGTTCTGTATCCCTACGCGATCATCATCTCCATATGACTGGAGTGACACTTCCATCTTGACATCATACCCAACACACTACGATTCTCAATATACCCAGCAGAGGCGTACACATAACCTGTTAAAGCCCTGGAAGACCAAAACCAAAGTATATTGATTGTGGCAAGTATTAGCGGTGCAAGTCTCAGGTTAAGACCAAATACACCTACCCTGATTTCGGACTTCCATAGACACATAGTCATACTACCAATGGAATTCCGAGGGGGTTTATCCAGAGCGAAGCTGTTTCCCGTACCATCGGTAAAACACAACCTCCTATAACACTTGCATGAGTATCCTATACCCAAATATATGAGAACTATGCCGTTTGTGCCCTCACAACGCGCACAAGTGTAATACTAGCCTTTTACGCATTTATCGATGTCCAATCTCGATAATACTCTGACTATGGATATTTAATGATTTATCCTTCGTGGATTGATATTGTCTCATATCATTCTCAATCCAGGAACAAATCATTAGGACCTCCTATCATTTATATATCTTGGTGATCTAATCACAAATGATAAGAGTGCAATCTCCTTTGTCACATAGTTAATTTGTACAACAACACCATGATCTGTACAAATAGTGACGCTATGGGTCATAATTGTCCAACAATCTCCCACTTGGCCTATAGCCAGTCACTCGAGTGTCTGACACCCGAACTATGTACGGTTGGCTCAAACTGCTGAGAAAAGGTTTCGTCAGCGGGTTCGCATGATTATCATCTGATGCGATTTATTCGATCATCACATCGCCACGATGTATGATCCGAACGAATCAGATGAATATCGAAGTATGTATCTGGACCATTGATGAGACCGTTAATTCTTTAGCCTGAGATGTAGCCTAGCTCAGCTGCTAATAGAACTATATCTAATCTAATTAGATTTGTTTATCGACCCAAATGGCTTCTATTGCTGCCTCAGCTGCAGCAATAACCCGCATTTGTTGTTTATTCGGTAATAGTATCTTGCTTGGAAGATTTCCAGCTCACTGTTCCGTTATTCAAACTTTATAGTACCATTTTATCGGTTAGGAAACTTGTAACACTGATCCCAGTCACTTCAAGTTCTCCATCTCCATAGTTTAAGATTGCATCCTTAGTTCTCTAAGATACTAATGGATGTTCTTAATATCAATCCAGTGACTATCACTTGGATTGGCCTGATTGTGAATCCATATGCTCAAAGCGTATGAGACACCAGGTCACATACATTTTTCAATATACGAGTTCTTCGAAGAGTTTTAACAACTTAATCTATCCCAGTAGATCTTTATTCCTAGAATAAAGGTTGTTTCTCCCAAGAATTCTATGGAGAATTATTCTTGAAAGCCAAGCTTTCGCCGATTGTTATAGGAATATCATTTCCAAGAAATGACATATTATCATTATTTTATAGGACAGCCACTGTCAGTGCGCTCCCACTAACACTCTTATATACACAAGAATCATTTCGTTTTTGAATTAAATCATAAACCATTATGATTACATCAAAACGATAATTCCAAGAACCTAATGATTGCTTCAATCCATACATGAATCGAATAACCTGCAAACCTTGTTTGCTAGTTTTGGTACGACAAAACCGTCAGGATGTTGTAAACATCCTCCAAAAGGTTTCATTTTCAGGAAAGTGATTTTCCCGTTTAGCTAACATATTTCATAAATGAAACATGCAGCATTAGCAAGCATTATCCAAATGGATTTACCGTGGCAATATGTAAAAGGTTGAATTGTAATCTACACATTGTTGATAACGATACCTTTCCGCTACAAGCCTAACTTAGTACATTGGTATGTTGCCTTCCATGTATGTCTTCCTTGAAGACTTATATAGTATCAATAGGCACAATGTCTTGCGGTACATCAACTAGTCTCCAAACTAAGTTGATATACATGGAATCCATTTCGGATATCAAGGCACTTTGCCATAATAGGGAGTTGATACCTTGTATCACTTCCTCATACGTAGTCAGTTGGTATACCTCAATAAGATTGACATCTTTATGAGGTGAGATCAGAAACCCATACCCCAGGTTGTTTTCTGACTCTCTCCGACATACGCGGTTCTTGTGTATTCGAAGATTACTGGTATAGTTTCATCCTTGATGAACTATATGTGTTCCATTAAGGATATGTGCCTAGAATAGTATTACTCCGTTTTTCATCGAGTTTTACTATCCTCCCACTTTCCACTGCATATTGGTATTCCTCTCAGGAAAACTGCATGGTGAGCAACAATAAAATTGTTCTCTTGTGAGTTGTATAAGTACTATACTTTGGTATCCCTAGGATAATCTACAATTCGACACTTATCCAATTTGGGTTTTAGTTTGGTATTATCCAAACATATGCCTAGCATTCCCAAATTATCAGGAATGAGAGAACCCAATTTCTTTCCTGTTCATATTTAATATGATATCTGTCAAACAGATTTTTATGGAACCTTATTCTAAATAAGTTCTGCACTGTTTATGCTTATCCGTTGAAGGAAATGGTAGCTCAGAGCGACTCATGAATAACCTTATCATGTCTAACAAAATTCAGTTTATCACTGTTAAAAAGACATGTTCTGGGAGGAGTCCTCTTTGAAAGAATACTATACGTTTCAAGTATATTAGAAACTTATGCTTAAGTATTTTCCATTACGGTCTAACCGTGACGGTCTAATACTATAGCCGATTTGTTTGTCTATTTCGTGTCGAAACTTTAAAAGTTTCAGATTTGTGTTTCAAAAGAAACACATAACCATAACGCTATGCCACATCTGTAAAGGTCACGAAATATTCATATCCACCTCTAGCCTAGCTAGACATGGGCCCACTTGCTTCACTATGAACTAGGGCTAACAGATCGATGGAATTTACACTTTTACCAAGTAAAGGTGTTTTAGGCACATTGCCCAATAAACTAGATTCGTTGACTTTATTTGAATGGAATCAAATCAGTCCGAGTACCCACTCTTCAAAAGTGTGGATATACGATTCTTGTTTGATTGTGTCCCAGACTACAATGCCATAAATAAATTTCTTCTGATCAAATCAGTTTGAGCTATTTGTTTGTCATGTTATATTTTTGAGATTTATTTATATTCAAAATATAAATGCTGTTATTCACATCTTATGTGTTTATCTCAATATCATCTTTATAAAATAAAACACTTTAGTGTTCTAGAATATAAAGGTTCACCCACAGCGGGTTATACCCTGATATAGAGATAATGTCTCTAGTGAAACTAGTTACATTATAACAGTTTCCAAATTTAGGTACATACCCAAAGGGTAGTTCCTAAACTTAGGTATCTACTGTTAAAACAGCAACTTTCGTCCCGTTTCTTATTCGCAAATTAATCTCAACTGAAGTCAGTATCCTGCTGATAGCAGATTCTGAACACCAGTATATATTTATGTATCACACTAAGTATTTAAAATCCAATTTTAATACTAGTAGTGAACATATTTATGACAAAATATTTGAAGTCGAAGCCTTGCCCGTTCTTCAATTCCTTCATGTCTGCTTTGTCCAAACGGCAGTCACGCTTCCGCAATCCCGTTTGCCATATTTAGGCAGACATTTTGGGATATGTCCTTTGTCTTCCCAGAAGATTATAATGATTTTGCCTTTGCCCTTTTCACACTCCAGAAGCCTTTGGCCAAGCCTAGGGTTTCTAGAATATCGAAGTAAGGTGCACCTTGCGCTACTTGACTAATTGCAAAATTTGACTTTATCTCCTTGAGAATAGTCATTAACTCTCCAAGAGTTTAGTATTGCAATTTAGTACTTCTAAAAACTAAGTATAGATTTATGAAGATCCTTCAATTTCTTTATCATACTTTAAGGATCTAACCCTTAGTTCCGACAAAGAAATTAAGGAGTCTACTTCGACAAACTTAATGGATTAAACACTAAAGTTATCATTAAATCTTCCAAAGATTATGCTCGACTATTTACTTAATTCCGGGCTTAGGCCTAATATGTTATTTTATCAAATAAAGTAACTTATTAGTTTCCAGGACCATCCTGAAATTTTATTCCCAATTTGAAAATTAAACAATTAAATACATTTTCCCTAGGATTATGTTTTTAAATGTCAATCTTCCAATTATATCTTGATTCTAATAGTCCAAATATTTAATCAACGATTTGGTACTATTTATTATAATGATTATATAGTCCAACTATATTAATCAACTATACTTTTAATTTTTTTGAATACAGTCTAACTATTTTATTAAAACAACTATTAAATATTAGTCCAACTGACATTTAATTTATTTGACGAATGATATTTGTTTGAGCGCGTATGGCAAGTAATTAAACGAATATTGCAAATTCAATTCTTGCCTCCCACTATTTTTCGGCGAGCCTCTAACCCTCTGTCGAGTACTCGGGAAACCGTGTTTCCTAGTGGGCTAGGATCCCGTTAAATATCACACAATCTTGACCTTGGCCAACAAATTGTATGATAATTAACTAGGTAGATCTCTAAGATCAATTGGATCCGATCCAATTCCTAGATCCAGTAGGGGGACATCCAAGTCCGAAACATATATCTTATATATGCCAATATATCCAATATATTGCCTAACCTTTTTCCTCTGAATCAACTAAGCCTTGGCTTTGGCACAACAAACTTAGTGATCCCAGTTAAGCGTGACCCATTGACCATGGAAATCTTCGTATCAATGTCGATGGACAAGAAGTGGTCTTGACTTTGGCCAACAAACCACAACTTGGACAAGACACCAATATGGAACAAAGTCTTCGTGATTCAAACACATCCTCGATGGACAAAGGCCTTGACTTTGGCCAACAAGCCAATGCCAGTCTTAGATCTTGAGTAAGAATCACTCAATGGAAGGAAAAAAGCTTAATATTTTGCGAGGGTTTTTCGAGTGCAAATTGGCAACCAATTTATTATCTTTGTTAAGGTCTCATCATCATACACCCTTAAACATACATTCTAAACACATAATAAAGCGCGTATAATAAAATAATAATGATATGCGGATGGATACTTTACACATTGATCCTAGATCAAATCTCTCCATTTCCTCTCTCCCGCTAGCACTAGTATTTACTTCTACCCGTTACACTACACTTCTAAAGAAACCTCATTTACATTGAGGGGAATAGGTGAGAAGAGAATGCAAATTTTAAGGAGGTAATAAGGCTGGACTCGCAGGTCCAATTAATAAATTCCAAATTTATTACAATAATTTCTAAAATTGCCCCACCCTTCTAATATCCATCCGATATACATTATTCATGCATCGCAACCATGTATTCACACAAGCATGCTATCAATCAATCTAAAAAATTAATTAATCTGATAATTATGACCATCCAATGTTCAAACAACGATTTGATTTTGCTCGAGTCAAACTCGTTTTGCGAATAAGTACTCAAGTACAAATTCTCGAATTAAATTAAACTACATAATTAAATCCAATTCAATTTGTATTTAATACTAATTCGCTATTTAATTCCAAATTAAATATTACACTTTATTAACGAACCTTTACGATTTAAATTTCAAATTTAATCATTACGGGTCTCAAAGCATGATTAACGTCCAACGTCAATTTAATTAAAGACCAATGGGCTTTTAATTAATTTCTTTAAGGTGTGGGCTTCGGCAACCAAAGCCCAATAAGGAATTACCCCATAAGCCTAGAAATCAATTTAGGCCCATTAGGCCCAATTAAACTTTAAAGGTCCATTAGTTGCATTTGGGCTTTATGGAGGCGGTTTTGGGCCCAATTGGATCCAACCAATTTAGCCTAAACCTAACTTAGTACAACCAAGCCCAATAAGCCCAATAACCACTTTGTAGCCCAATTTTACAAAATAGGCCCAATATAATTAAATTATAAAAACCCAATATTACAATTTAATTACATAAAGTGTATTACACAATTAATTACCCAAATCAATATTTCCAAAACACAAATTTGTCTAATTAATCATGCTTTTTAACAACAAAACATGTCCAACACATTTCATCAAAAATCAAACCCAATCATGCTTATCAACTCTCGGCTTTGTGGGGAAATTATGTCCAATTTTTAATCCAATCCAATTGAATCCAATTAAACATTAAATCAATATCCCCAACATGATTCTAACTCATCCAATGTATCAAAAAATCAAAAAATCAAAAAATCAAAAAATCAAAAATCACCAAGAATTAGGGCTATGTCATTCTCGGCCAAGCTAAGATATTTGGGTAAATTTGTTCCAAACAACATTTGATCAAATTGATCCAATCAATCTTCAATTAAAACACATTTAAGCATACTAATTCATCCAATTTCATTAAATCATGCTAAAAAACATTTTACCCAAATTTTAAGCCCTAATCAAAATTCATGCTTTTCAATCGCTCTGATACCATTGTTGGAGTTTCTACGGCCCCGAGGATCGAATACAAAGCAAGAAATAACATGTGAATACATTCGAGGGAGTTGCGGAATACTCACATCGATCGGTTGAGTGACGCGGTGATGAACAAAAATGAATTCTGCCCTCCTTACTGCTCACGGTAGTGAGCTGCTGTTGGGCTCCATTTTCGGCCATTGTTGGTCCTCCATGAAAGCTCCAAGCTTCGTCAAACGATTCCAAGCTCATGGGTGGACTTCCCTATCACCTTCGCATGTCTCTCGGAGTGCTAGCTCTTGATGTTTTTGCTACAAAAACCATCACACTTTGCTTCCCTTTTCTTCCATTTTCACGGTCAAACCAGTGAGCTTTTGAGAAGAAATTGGCCTGTTGGCTGAGAGAGAAGGAGAGAATGTTTTTGGCTCCAAATTCATGAACCAAGAGAGAGAGAAGGAAAAGTGTAATTGATTAATTGATTTCCAAAATTAATTAAACATATACCACTTTTGATTTTCAAAAAGTCAAGCCTTAAATGCTTTCCAACTACCACCATCAATCCATCAATCAATCAAATCAAGTGACAAGTTGTCACATCACTCAAAGTGACTAATGATTTGACGCTTGATGCGACTAATGATTTGACGCTTGATTTGACTTGCGTGCCGCACTCGAATTCGAAATGCGAATGCGCTCGCAAATAATCCCGGGCTCGGGTTCGCTAATTCCAAATTAATGAATATTCCGTTGCAACGCAATTAAATGATTTTGCCTAGCGAAATCACTATTCACGTCGCTAACGAATTAATTCTAAATTAACTCGTTTGCCCGAATTAAAATCTAATTTTAATTCCGCGTCGAAATCTAATTTCGTTTAATATATCGAATATATTAATTTATCGATTAATTCCAAATTAATCGTTCTCTCTCTTTTATTAATATTTTATCCCAGATAAAATATCTCCGTAATTAATCCCAGATTAATAAAAGTGCGAGTCATACGTCATCGGTGAATCTTCAGGAAGCGACCCATGAGATCCCCGGATATGTTGGCAGTAAATCGGGTCGTCGGACTATCCGAACACGTAAGTACCTCGTACTACGTTTGTACCGATTTACAAGACAAGGTTGGCTTCTAGCAAAGCACTATGCCTACCCAATTCTCCAGAAATATCCTTATAGGAATATAAGGATCTATATCAGGCGTCGTATACGTAGTATTGCGTATTTCGATCCAGTATTGGATGATCATATGCAAGGCCTGGGGCTGGTACAATGTCTGCCCCGTACGAAGCATATATCGGATTACGAGCAACTAGTCTCTTTATTATCAGATAATCATGACCAAGTCATATTATCCTGATGGTTGTAACCCTTTAGAGAACCAGTTCGGTATCCCTACGCGATCATCATCTCCATATGCCTGGAGTGACACTTCCGTCTTGACATCACACCCAACACACTACGATTCTCAATATACCCAGCAGAGGTGTACACAGAACCTGTTAAAGCCCTGGACGACCAAAACCAAAGTATATTGATTGTCGTAAGTATTAGCGGTGCAAGTCTCAGTTAAGACCAAATACACCTACCCTGATTTCGGACTTCCATAGACACATAGTCATACTACCAATGGAATTCTGAGGGGGTCTATCCAGAGAGAAGCTGTTTCCCGTACCATCGGTAAAACACAACCTCCTATTACACTTGCATGAGTATCCTATACCCAAATATATGAGAACTATGCCGTTTGTGCCCTCACAACGCGCACAAGTGTAATACTAGTCTTTTACGCATTTATCGATGTCCAATCTAGATAATACTCTGACTAGGGATATTTAATGATTTATCCTTCGTGGATTGATACTGTCTCATATCATTCTCAATCTAGGAACAAATCATAAGGACCTCATATCATTTATATATCTTGGTGATCTAATCACAAATGATAAGAGTGCAATCTCCTTTGTCACATAGTTAATTTGTACAACAACACCATGATCTGTACAAATAGTGATGCTATGGGTCATAATTGTCCAACAAAGCAAGCCTCCAGAAGTTGGAATATACGATTTGATGAGACAATCAAAGAATTTGACTTCATCAAAAATGTAGACGAGCCTTGTGTTTACAGGAAAAGTAGTGAGAGTGATGTTATATTTCTTGTATTATATGTCGATGACATATTAATCATCGGGAATTATATTCCCATGATGCAAGCCACCAAGCAATGGTTATCTCAGAATTTCTCCATGAAAGATTTGGGAGAAGCAGCCTACATCCTTGGCATTAAGATCTACCGTAATAGATCTAAGAGGTTGTTAGGACTTTCTCAATCTACGTACATAGATAAAGTTTTGAAAAGATTCAAAATGGAAGATTCCAAAAGAGGTAATTTACCTTCTTGTCTTGGAATCAAATTATCTAAGGAGTAATGTCCACATACTCCTTCAGATAGAGGGTGTATAAGTAGGATCCCTTATGCTTCAGCAATAGGATCGATCATGTACGCCATGCTATGTACAAGACCTAATGTCTCTTATGCTCTTAGCATAACGATCAGGTATCAGACAAATCCTGGTGAGCAACACTGGGCAGCTATCAAAACAATCCTCAAGTATCTGAGAAGAACTAAGGATGTGTTTTTGACATACGGAGATTGTTCTGAGATGAAAGTCATTGATTACTGTGATGTGAGCTTTCAGACCGATAGGGATGACAACAGATTGCAAACATGATATATGTTTACTATGAATGTCGGAGCTGTCAGTTGGAAAAGTTCAAAGCAGTCAACTACAGCGGAATCCACCACTGAAGCTGAGTATATTGTAGCATCTGAGGCAGCTAAAGAAACAGTCTGGATAAAGAAGTTCATCACGGAGCTAGTAGTACTTCTCGCGATAAAGAATGGCATCACGATGTACTGTGACAACACGGGCGCCATTGCTCAATCAAAGGAACCAAGGTCCCATCAGAAATCCAAGCATGTACTCATGTGATTTCATCTCATCAGGGAGATTGTTGAGAGAAAAGAAGTTATTATAGAGAAAATACCCACAGAAGATAATCTTACAGATTATCTTACTAAAGGGCTGACTCAACAAAAGCATGATAGGCACACCCGAGAGTATAATGTCTAGATTCATACTAGTTGGCTATAGTTCAAGTGGGAGATTATTAGGGATATGCCCTATACCCAACTTATGGATGGGCTATATGTACATGTATTTGCAATATTTTCATTAATTAATAAAATTGAAATCTTTATTATACGTGTCTTACACAAATTATATGAATCATTAAACACTTTAATAAAGCCTTTGGAGTAATAATATTATGGCTTCCACGCCTTATAGAATTATTACTCTCAAATGTTCATAGTCATAGTTTTGTGAATAATCTGGGCGTTCACAAAGCGAAAAGACTAGCATGATGATATGATCCGCCCTTAAGTGGGGTAGCCGATCTCATAGGCTACTAGCGGAGATTCGTCCGCTTGGTGTATCACATGGATGCATTAGTTGCTCGTGTCCATCGAACTGACCGCCAGAAGTTTTCACATGAAGTGTTTATCCCATGTGTCTGTGAGAACTTTCATGTATCGATTGTATGACTAGTCTTTAGACTTGAGGTCTTTACAATATTATGTGTGGTTCAAATGACTTTGACATTCTCCTTCCCCGGTTCAAAAGATCCGGTCATAAGGGTATGATTGGGTCATTTGTTGAAACACATGAAGTTTGTAAAGATACAACAGAGAATCGCCACTCTCTCGGATAATATTTTCTTATAAGAGTAGTATTCCAGTTCGCGGGTTGATATGTGTGATCAGTGCTTGAGACTGTGGCCGCATCGGAAGAATCATGTGAGATTCTTGGGTTAGCACGATTCATGACACTATCAACATCATACATTTCACTATATGGGTAGACAATTTCCATACCCTAGGTCAAACTGTGGGGATACAGTGAGGCGATGGACCGTATCTTATGTAAATCGCATACATAATGAGTATATATCTTTCATTCTCATTTGAGGGCCTTAGCATGTTGCTAGATGTCAACATTGGTCGTTGAAATCGAACGACCATCTGATCGCAGGATAATTTATGTTAGATTAAATTATCACGATTCATTTCATGTCCAACTTGAGGGGAACCCAAAAGGTCACACACAACAAAGTCAAAATCAATGGTTAACAGTGCACAG
This sequence comes from Zanthoxylum bungeanum, assembly GCA_019454045.1. NCBI lineage: Eukaryota > Viridiplantae > Streptophyta > Magnoliopsida > Sapindales > Rutaceae > Zanthoxylum > Zanthoxylum bungeanum. The sequence goes on along the minus strand of SKCR01019365.1, from coordinate 154,005 downwards.
TACAAATTTAACAACATATATGATTACTGTAGGAATTGTTCATAAATGGTTTAATGTGTTTAAATATTGAACAGATCATTTATGAGGTTCCAAAGTGGCTTAGAGATTGGTGAATGATGATAGGGGCACTTTGGGAATTGGAAAAATGAATAAGAAAAAAATGGGTTATTTTATTTTATTTATTTTTTTATTTGTTTTGAATTCCAATTCGGCCTAAACTCTTATTAAGGTTTTATAATCTCATTAAACCACTATATTTAGATCCAATGGCTAAGATTTAATTAGCATTTATCCCACATCGGATTCTTAATTAATTTTGTTGTTTTTGGAGCACCTATATAAACCTAAAGAATTCTTTACAAATTTTTACACCCAAACCTTTCATATCTTGGGTTTATATAAGTGAGCAACTCTAAAGTTTAAGAGTAAGCCACTGATTTTGAGGATCCTTAAGTCTAATTGACTAGAGGAATATCAAGTTAAAAGTTTTGAGTTATTTGCCTAGGCTAGCACCAAGGGCAAAATACCCCTGCACTCAAGGCGTAGTCTTGCCGTTGAGTTTTGGCTTTGGTGTGTGCACCTTTGGAGGCCACACACTTGGGTGGCTCTTTGGAACGTGGAAGAGCTTGCTGAGTTTGAGAAAAACTTGTAGATGGGAGGGAGGACTGGCGGAGTCTTCGGTTCAAGTAAGTTCTTTTTCTTTCTTTAATTTAATTTGAGTTATTATGATAGTTAACATGTTTAGGTTTATGTTCTTTGCATGTTTTATGATTTTTTATGCTTAGAATATATAGTAACATGCCTAGGCTTGTAGAATAATAAAAACAAATGGGTATTGGGCAAAGGGATAGCGGCATCATAATTTTTTAATTTTCCGCTGTGCACTCGCGGCCGCTTCCCAACAAAACCTCCACTACAACCCCCACTTGAACACCAACCAAGCCAGTCTAAGTATCTTCAGCGATTTATACACTTGAATCCTTCCCAATATGATGGGGAATCAGACCCTATCATTGGAGACACATGGTTGCGAGATATGAGACAACATTTTCATACTTTAGGGATCCCAAGATAGTATTGGATCACCTTTCCAGCCTCGAGATTTATTAGGACAACCATATTTTTGTGTGACAATGGTGAGAGTATAGAGGATGTGGATGGAGTTACATGGGAGGAATTTGAACAGTTGTTCAAGGTGAAGTTTTACAATGACGAGCAATATGGTGATATGTCAACAAAATTTATGATATTGGTACAGAGGAATCTATCAATCAAAGACTTTTTTAAGAGATATATAAAGTTGTTTGGGTTTGCACTATGAGAAGGTACAAGTGAGTCTTATCTAGTTGCGCTATTCAAAAGCAAGTTGAACCCATATATCCTTGATCGAATCGGCACCCAGCAATTTGATACACTTCCAGACATCCGATTGGCTACCCAATGAGCTAAATCTCTAGAAACCTCCAGCCAATCAAGAAAGAATATAGGAAATGAACGGAAGATCACAAAGAAGAATTAGAGCCAATGGTCATCAAGGAGCCCAAGGCAGTGGTTCGACCGACGAGAATAAATTCACTCTATATTGGTGTTATCAGTGAGGCCAATAGGGCTATAAGAAGAGTGAATGCCCTTTTGGTAAGCAAAGATATCATTTGGCAGAGGGAGGATCTTATAGGTGCCAGACTAGTTCTATTCAGTGCCCAGCACGACAAAAATCGTGAGGGGGGGGGGTGATGAATACTAAAAAGTACATATTTATTATACGATAAGTCAATCATTTTACACTTATAAAATAATATTTTAAGTTATGTTTCGAGTGTTTTTATTGCGTTATTTTATGTTATTTGATAGATAAAATACTGCTCGGAAGCTCGACAGGACAAACCAAACTTGGAAAAGGGCAAAAACAAAAATTCATCTTCCGCGTCGCGACATGAAAATGATGGCACGTCGTGACGCGCCTAATAAGAGAAGACACCGCAGATCACACTATTCTCTATACATGTGTCCCCATTGTGGCACTCGTGTCGCGATGCGTGGAGCCTTGGCGTCGCAACGTGTCGACCAAATTTTACCTATAAATTGAAGCGTCCAACAGAAGAAATTTTCATACATTCTTTCCAGATTCCTCTATAGATTCTGGAGAGAAAGTGTCTTGTGTGTTTATTTACTTAAAGTTTTTTGTAATGTCTTTTTCTTTCAGTAATAAAATTACGAGTATGTTTAATTACAAAATGAGTATCTAATTTCTTTTCGCTGGGGTAATTAGTGAAGTTTTTATAATGAAAATTTAGATCAATCTTGCATACATTATTATAAATAAATTGTAATCTAATAATTAAAACTTGATTTAGATCTAGATTAATTATTGACAATGTTGATTACCGCCTATATGGCTGGTTTTATCTTTCTACCGCCTATATGACTGGTTTTATCTTGCTACCACATATATGGATGGTTTTATACGATTTTGGCATAATTGAGTACCTTGGTAGGACTTGTTATAGACTAATGGTATCACCGCCTATATGGCTGGTTTTATATGGTATCACCGCCTTTATGGCTGGTTTTATATTTTTAGCATATTTAGTACCTTGGCAGGACTAGTTATTAACAGAATTGACTACCGCCTTTATGGCTGGTTCTTTATATTGGCATAATTAATTCCTGAGATAAATTAATTGGGTAACAAGGATAATTTATATATTATAATTAAGTGAGATTTCTAGATTTGAAAAATTAAAAGTGGATCCCTCAACTCCAGCATTTCATTTTATTACTACATTTTCACTTAAAAGTTTCCAACAAATCAAACCATTTTCTTTTCGCTCTACTTATCATTCTATTTTACTAAATCTATTCCCTGTGGATTGACCCCGGACTTACCGGGTTATTTTATTACTTCGACACTCTTATACTTGGGAGTTAAAGACCACTTTTTGAGCGTGTCAAGCTTTTGGCGCCGTTGCCGGAGAATCATTATTTAGTAAATAGAATAATTTTTCTTTTTCTCTTTCTTTTTTATCTTATTTTTGTAGTTTATTTTTTTTATCTTGTCATTAATTTCCTTTTTGTAAATATTGTATTTATTTTTTGTTTTATTTGTTTTAAATTGCATGAGACACTGGTCTCGATCATCCAGCGGAAGACTAAACAGAAAATCTCCATCACCTTTATCGTTCGTAAAAATGGCTGAAAACCAAATTGAAAATCCACCTGCCCGAGTTGAAAACCCAGTTAATCATAAAGAAAATGAGTCTCAGTATGGAGATCCTAATCATCCTAGGACACTCAGATAATTCATGAATCCCACTAGGACATGATCACCATCTTGCATTGTTTTTCCTCCAGAAGCAGCATGTTTCAATTTTAAATCGAGTGTCATCAATCTTTTACCCACATTCCACGGTCTAGAATCAGAAAACCCTTATCAGCACCTAAGAGAGTTCGAAGAGTTATGTAACACTTGCACATACCAAAATTATAGTATGAATATAATTCGTTTAAAGTTTTTTCCCTTTTCTTTAAAGGATAAAACTAAAATTTGGCTACAAAACTTTAGGTCAGGATCTATTAGAACATGGGATGATTTACAAGAGCAGTTTCTTGAAAAGTTCTTCCCCCTCCCAGGACAAATTCCTTAATGAGAAGAATCACAACATTCACACAAGAGTCCGGGGAAACACTTTACCAATGTTGGGAGAGGTATAAGGAGATTTTAAACATTTGACCACATCACGGGTTTGAAACATGGAGGCTAGTTGCTCACTTCTACGAGGGTTTAACACCCCAAGGTAGACAAGTAGTGGAGATGATGTGTAATGGTGAGTTCAGGGACAAAGATCCCGAAGATGCACTAGATTACCTAGAGCACATAATAGAGAATACACAACAATATGATACAATTAGTACCTCATGAGTCATCTGTGAAACCACAACTATCTGGTAGAGCTATGTTTAACCTTAGGGAAGACCATGACCTTGCTGCCCAATATGCATCTCTGTCTAAAAAATTGAGACTTTAGAAACAGGAAAGAGTGATCATGTCAAGTCAATTCAGAAAGTCATATGTCAAATTTGTAGTTCAAATGAACATGTCACATAAGTTTGCCCATCCTTACCAGCCCTGAAATAATGTCTCTATGACAAAGTCAGTTTCATAAACACATTCAACAGACCAAATCCAAACCCATACTCATAAACCTATAATTCTGGTTGGAGAAACCATCTAAACTTCAATTGGAGGTATGATAACCAAGCAAAATCCTCACAACAACATCCCCAGGTTCACCAGAATTTCCAAAATTCCCAGAATTATGCACCATATGTCCCACCACCTAGGAAACCCATAGAGGATACCTTGAGTGCATTCATGGAAAAACAAGAAGCCGTCAATAACCAAAATGCACAAACGATGAATGATTTAAGAGAAACTTTTGCTAAAATTACATTTGCATTAACCATTAATGAGAAATGAAAGTTTCCTGCATAACCACAGTCAAATCCCAAGAGTCATTTAAATTTTCAAGAGGGTAGTTCTGGAAATCAACACTTAGACTAAGTCAAATTTGTTATTACTCTTCGTAGTGGTAAGGACATCCACAGACCTATTCTTGAACCTCGCAAAGCTGAGAATAAAACAAATTCAGAGGGTAAGGAAATGGTTGATGAACCATTACCTATCGTTGATAATAATAATTTGTCACATACACATTCATTCCCTCAAGCATTAAAAACAAAGAAATTGAACCATTCCCTAGAAATTTATGAAATATTCAAACAGGTAAAGGTCAATATTCCTTTGTTAGATGTCATCCAACATATAACATCTTTTGCCAAATTTCTGAAAGATCTGTGCACCGTTAAAAGAAAACATCAGGTAAAAAAGAAAGCTTTTCTAGTTGAACAGGTAAGTTCCATTCTTTCAACCAATAATGCATTAAAATACAAAGACCTGGTTGTCCAACTATTTCTTACATTATTGGAAATCAAAACATTGAACATGCTTTGCTTGATCTTGGAGCTAAAGTAAATTTACTTCCATTTTCGGTTTACTAACAACTTAATATCGGTGAGATGAAACCAACCTCAACTACTCTTTTACTTGCCGATAGATCAGTTAAGATACCAAAAGAAATTATGGAAGATGTGTTATTGCAAATCGATAAATTCATATATTCTGTGGATTTTATTATTTTAGAAACACAACCTGTGGCAGACAGTTATAAGCCAATCCTGTAATACTTGGTCGTCCATTTTTAGCAACAGCTAACGCTTTAATTAATTGCAGGAATGGAAACATGAATCATTCTTTGGCAACATGACATTAGAGCTAAATATTTTTAACATGTGCAAACAGCCATATGATGAGGATAATGAAAATGAAAGCGTAGAATCAATTGAACCTACTGTGGATGAGCATATTCAGAGGAGTTTATCTGATCCCATGGAATTTTTTACTGCTAATTTTGTTGAGTCAAGTGCACAAATAGATTCAGATATTACTAATGATTTTTTACTTGACTCCATACATGTATTGGAAGACGATGGAAAGATTCAAAATTTGGAAGAACTGGTAACACTGGAAGAAGAAAAACACGAAGAAACACCAAATTTGGAGTTAAAAGCTTTGCCAGAAGGACTGAAATATGCATTTCTAGAAGATAATCAAACATACCATGTGGTAATTTCTTCTCTTCTTACAAACGATCAAGAAGTAAACTTTTAAATATGCTGAAAGAACATAAACTGGCAATTTGATGGACTTTAAAAGACATAAAAGGTATTAATCCATTAATCTGCACACACCGAATACATTTAAAAGATAATACTAGGACATATCATCAACCCCAAAGAAGATTAAACCCTCACATGAAAGAAGTAGTAAAAACATAGGTCCTTAAACTTCTTGATGTAGGCATTATCTATCCTATCTTGATAGTAAGTGGGTAAGTCCTACACAGATTGTACCCAAAAAGTCTGGAATTACTGTTGTAAAAAATGATAAAGGAGAATTAATCCCAACTCGTATTTCATCTAGTTGGCGTATGTGCATTGACTATAGAAAACTAAATGACTGTAGGCACTTCATTTTTTCATGTAAGTCTCTATGATGAGTCTCATTTAGAGGCTCTACCTTTTAAGTCACGGAAGTCGCGGGAAACAGACGTCGAAAAGGAAAAGTCAGAAATCAGTATTTTGTTGGATTTTATTCGCTTGTTTAGCTTCGGGTTGGCTTGTTGGACTTCCGTTTTAAAACATCCTTAGCCCAAACCCCCGTAAGACACACACCAAGCCCACACACCACCACACACACACCAAGCCCACCAAATAAACCAAACCCACGCCCAAAGAAGACCACCCACACGCCCAAGCCCAATAAAACACATCCAAAAATAACAAAAAACATATTTAACACATGGTAAAATTAAAAAAATCAAATAAAATATAAATAATCACATACTTAATCAAAACAAATCAAATATATGATCTTCCTAATCAAGCCAAATCTTATCCCTAATTAAATATATGCTTTCCTTGTGTGACACTAATAAAATATATCCCCCATAATTACACAAATCCCATTCCTATTCAAACAAGGATGAACCCCAAACTTTTCCTGTAAAAAGAAGCCTTCACCAACCTTAGGACTCCTAGCTCATTCTCACATCTACTCACAAAAGAGAAATAAACCCTAAGCTTCACGCCACTCACTCTCTCTCTCGTCTCACACATGCGCCAAATAACCACACACTGCCTTCAATAGCCCTAAGCTTCACGCCACTGCCCCTGATCTTCAACGCAAAAACCTAACTCATCTCTCATTAACCCTCTCTCTCACGACCTCAGCTCTCTCTCTAACCCTCACGCAAACCCTTCTCTCTTGCCAAAGCCACATACACACACAACCAGCCCATTAATTAACAAACAAACCATCATCACTCAGCTCCCTCCTCTCTCGGCACAAACCCTAGACAAACCCTAAGCATTCTCCTTCCTCACACATAACTCACGGCAGAACCCTAGCTTCACCTCTCGTCCAGCACACAGAAAACAAAAAAAATAGAACACCCTAAGCCAACAAACATTAACCCTAATCAACACTCAACCAGACACAGAACAGCCCCTCACCTTCACAAAACGCACAACCACGTTCAGCACCCATCACAACCACTTGAGACGCATCCCCAAAGCAGCCAACTACCGAACATCAACCAAGACACTCACGGTGCACACATAAGACACGTGCACACACATCTTCATTGACAAAAAGCCACCTTCACAAACAAATAATATCCCTATGACCGAATACCAAACAAACAAACAATATCCCTTAACATGAAACTCACAGGCCCCTGAACTAGAAAAATTGACACCAAAAACAGCCTCTAAAACATCCCCTAAACCACCGAAAACAGCCCCTGCAGTCCCCAAAATAGTCCTGAAAATCACCATTTAAACTGAGACAAAAACAGTCTCCAAAAATCCCAAAATAGCCCCAAAAATAACCCCGAAATAGTGACCAAAAAATAGCAGCAAAATGGAGTAAAAACAGCAGCCCAAACAGTGAAACAGCGAAGGAAAATGTTGAACCAGTGAACCAGAGGAGTTGTGGAGCATCAACCATTCCGACGGCCGTGTAACGCACTTCCGAAAGACGACTAAAGAGGTTAGACCTGAGGACACCTTCTTTATCTATTATCTTTTATTTTTATTTATTTTAGTATTTTATTTCATATGAGCATTATGGATTGGTGCATGATGTGATTTCCGGATGAACGGAATATGTGCTCTCTCTTGTGGTATATCGGATGGAAACTCGGACGTAAATTCCGTAGCCGAATCCGAATGGATGGTATTGCGGTTTGCACTTGGTATACAATGCCACGTACCACTTGAGAGATACACGTATTTCGTTTCATCCACCTTGTATTCGAGCATGATTTAGTCTAGTAGATTATTTACCTTTTTAGCATGATTTTGTCTAGTATGTTATTTCTTTTTAAGTATGCTTATGTTATTTCTTTATGCATGATTTAGTTGTTTTCTTTCGCAATAGGCATTTAATTTACATTTATGTTTAGATTGTTATCTATTTTTCGTTCTTGATAATTCAATATGCTTATGAGATCATGGTGTGATATCGTATGTTTGCCGTTATGATGACTTACTTTTGAAGCATGCAAACTTAGACGTAGGATTATTTTTATGAATGCGAACTAGATTTGGGTTATTCTTGAACATATATGCTGCGTAGATTCGGTTAAGTTATTGCACAAATTATTTCATTACAAGTGGCATAAGTAAGGGACCATTCCGAACCCAACGGTTTGAGGTCTTCCCTTGCGTGGGGTGAGTGCGGCCTTAAATCATTTTCCCAGTTCACACTGGGTGGCGACTCCATGTTTCCCCGTGGGCTATTCCCTATTCCCAACTAGGCCGCGAGCCTAGAACAGCGTCGCCGATTTCTGTGTCCTACAATGACGCAACTAGAAAAGATCATTTTCCTTTACCATTTCTTGATCAAATTTTGGAAGAGTAGCTGGACATACATACTATTGTTTTTTTTATGGTTACTCGGGTTATTATCAGATTCCCATTACTTTAGAAGACCAGGAAAAGACCACATTCACATGCCCATTTGGAACAATTGCATTTAGGAAAATGCCTTTTGGACTTTGTAATGCACCTATAACATTCCAACGATGCATGTTAAGTATATTTAGTGACATGGTTGAACACTATTTATAGGTCTTTATGGATTATATAACTATTTTTTGGAATTCATTTGATAATTGCTTGAATAATCTGGAAAATATTTTGAAAAGATGTGAAGAAAAAAGACTTATGTTAAATTGGGAAAAATGCCATTTCATGACTAATTTAGGAATTATTTTGGGACACGTTGTGTCGTCTAAAGGTATTGAGGTTGACAAGGCAAAAGTAGAGGTAATTTCTAAATTACCATCACAAAAATTAGTCAGGGACATTCATTCTTTTTTAGGACATGCGAGATTTTATAGGAGGTTCATTAAAAACTTTAGTACCATATCCAGACCCTTATGTAATTTCCTATTAAATGATGCAACATTTGAATAGGCAGAAGAATGTCAAAAATCATTCGAAATAATTATCAGTCTTTTGACTCCCGCTCCAATTATGCAATCCCCTGATTGGTCCTTACCTTTTAAGCTAATGTGTGATACTAGTGATTATGCAGTTGGTGCAGCGCTAGGACAAAGAAAGAAAGGTAAGCCGGATGTAATATATTACGCAAGTAGAACTTTAAATAGCACAAATGAATTACACTACCAAAAAAAAGAACTACATGCCGTGTCCAGGACGACAAAATAAAATACAACAAAGGGTGCCCTCAGGTCTTACCTTTTAAGTCGCCTCTTGGAAGTGCATTACGCGGCCGTCTGTAGGGTTAATGCTTCGCAACTACTCCGGTTCACTGGTTCAATATTTTCCTTCGTTGCTTCAGTATTTTGGACTGCTGTTTTCTCTATTTTTGTTGTTGTTTCTAGTCGTTTTTTGTTACTTTTTGCGGTAGTTTGAGGCTATTTTGGGTGACTTTTTGGTTAATGAGGGGGATGTTTTGTGTATGCAGTTTGCTGTAATTTATCTATTTGTTACTCGGCTTTGGGGGTGTTTACTTCGTTTGTTGTTGAAGGGTCGGTGAGGGTTGTTACTTTGTTGTTTATGGGGCTGCTTGTTCACAGCGACATGTGTTTGATGGAATGAGGCTTGTGGCTACATGGTGTGTTGAACGTGTGTGGCGTGTGAGTGTCTTCTAGTTTGGTTGGTTGGTCAGGGAGTCTATTTGCTGTTTGTTTTATCGTGGAGTGATGAGGTGAAAGGTCTGTGTGAGTGGTGTGGCAGTATCTGTGTGAGGAACGTGCATGGTGTTTGGTTGCATGGAGTGAGAAGTGAGGGTCTTTGGTTCACGTGTGCATGGTGGCAGTTCGGGTTGCTTTAGGGTTTCATGGTCTCAATGTTTTCCGAGAGTGAGCAAGGAAGAGAGAGGCGATGGTTCTTTTTAGGGTTTATTATTGTGAGTTGTGGCTGCTTTGTGTGTGTATTTTCAGAGTGTGTTTACGTGAGTGTCAGTTGGCTTTGTTGTATTGCCGAGTGTGTGTTGATTAATGGGCTGTTGTGTGTTTGTTTATTTGTGTGTTTTGGCTAGTGGAGGGGCTAGGGTTTATTTGTCTTGTTGGCTTTGAGAGAGAGAGGATAAGAGAGAGATAGAGAGTGATGGAGGCGAGAGAGAGAGGGTTAGTTGTGGGGAGTGAGAAGGGTTTGTATTTTTTTGTTTGTGTTGCCGTGAATGAGCTCTCTCCCCAAAATTTTGGCTTGTGTGTTTTTTTATAAGAGTAGGTTAGGGTTTTCCTTGTATGGGTGGGAAATGGAGATTGTGTGATTATGGGGAAGATTTAATTAGTTTGTTATAAGGAAATGATTTCTTTAGTTTAGGATGGTGATTTATTTAATTTAGGAAATGGATTTATGAGATTTGATTTGATTTATTTAGTTTAGGCATGTGATTTGATTTGATTTATTTAATTTGGGAAGGTGATTTGATTTGATTTATTTAATTTGGGAAGGTGATTTATTTAGATTTTAACATGTGTTTAATTATTTTGGATTGAGCTTGGAGGCTTGGACTTTTTTTTTTGGTGAGCTTGGGCGTGTGGGTTGGTGGTATGTGTGCTTGGGTGTGTGGCTTGGTATGGGTTGCGAGGGTTTTGGTCCAAGGATGAATTTTTAAACAGAGATCCAACGAGCGAACCCGAAGCTAAGCAAACGAATTAAGTCCAACAAGGTGTTGATTTCTGAATTTTCCCTTTCGACGTGCGTTTCCCGTGACTTCTGCAATTTATCGGTAGTGCCTCCATATGAGGCTCATCATCGGGACTTATATATAAAAATACAGTGCCTACAGTCGCCCCCACTTTGATGGGTTGTACAGTGTGTGACAATGACAATCCTATCAAAGTTATGCATGCATTTTTACTTACCTGGCTCGCAAGCTGCTGCTTGACTTGCCTGTTGCTACGAATTGAGTTGATCTGGTGGTGAGGTGCTGTGACCCCTGAGGTTCATCCATGCAAGATGCTGCGATCTTTAGGAATCACTACCGAACTGAACTGATGAGAGTTGGTCCCATTCCGAACCTTGCCTCATTCCCCGAGCGCCATTCCCGGCATGCTAGACCTCATTACCGAGGCGTCGCGGTTGTGATAGTTGTGGTCCCCTTCCGAACCTTGCACTATTCCCGGAGCGCCATTCCTGGCTTGCTAAACCTCATTCTTGAGGCGTCGCAGTTGTGATGGTTGTGTCCCCTTCCGAACCGTGCTCTATTTCCGGAGTGCCATTTCCGGCATGCTAAGCCTCATTTCTGAGGCATCGCTGATGTGATGGTGGTCCATTTCTGAACCATGCTCCATTTTCGGAGTGCCATTTCCGGCATGCTAAACCTCATTTCCGAGGCATCGCTGATGTAATGGTGATCCATTTCCGAACCGTGCTCCATTTCCGGAGTGCCATTTCCGGCATGCTAAACCTCATTTCTGAGGCATCGCTGATGTGATGGTGGTCTATTTCCGAACCGTGCTACATTTCCGGCATGCTAAACCTCATTTTCGAGGCGTCGCTGATGTGATAATGGTCCATTTCCGAACCGTGCTCCATTTCCGGAGTGCCATTTCCGGCATGCTAAACCTCATTTCTGAGGCGTCGCTCATGTGATGGTAGTCCATTTCCGAACCGTGCTCCATTTCCGGAGTGCCATTTCCAACATACTAAACCTCATTTCCGAGGCATCACTGATGTGATGGTAGTCCATTTCCGAACCGTGCTCCATTTCCGAAGTGCCATTTCCGGCATGCTAAACCTTATTTCCGAGGCGTCACTGATGTGATAATGGTCCATTTCCGAACCGTGCTCCATTTCTGGAGTGCCATTTCCGGCATGCTAAACCTTATTCCCGAGGCATCGCTGATGATGTGGGCCTCGACTCCATTCCTGGAGTGCCATTCCTGGCATGTTAAACCTCATTCCCGAGGCGTCGCTGATGTTGTGGGCCTCGACCAATGTTCCATTCCTAGAGCGCCATTCACGGCTTGCTAATCCTCATTCCCGAGGAGTTCCTGATAATGTGGGCCTCGACCCTGGGATTCATTCTTGAAACTGCTAATGATGTGGGCCTCGACCCTGGGATTCATTCTCGAAATTACTAACAACGTGGGCCTCGACCCTGGGATTCATTCTCGAAACCGCAGACAACGTGGGCCTCGACCCTAGGATTCATTCCCGAACTGCTGACAATGTGGGCCTCGACCCTTGGATTCATTCTCGAAACCGCTGATAATGTGGGCCTCGACCTTGAGATTCATTCCCGAAACTGCTGATACTGTGTGCCTCGACCCTGGGATTCATTCCGATGCTACTGATGAAGTGGGCCTCGACCCTGGGATTCATTCCCGAAACTACTGATAGTGTGGGCCTCGACCCTGGGATTCATTCCCAAAACTGCTGATAATGTGGGCCTTGACCCTGGGATTCATTCCCGATGCTGCTGATCATGTGGGCCTCGACCCTGGGATTCATTCCCGAAACTGCTGATAATGTAGGCCTCGACCCTGGGATTCATTCCCAAAACTGCTGATATTGTGGGCCTCGACCATGGGATCCATTCCCGATGCTGCTGATAATGTGGGCCTCGACCTGGGATTCATTCCCGATGCTGCTGATAATGTAGGCCTCGATTCTGGGATTCATTCCCGAAACTTTTGATAATGTGGGCCTCGACCCTGAGATCCGTTCCCGAGCTGCTGATAATGTGGGCCTCGGCCCTGGGATTCATTCCTGAAACTTTTGATAATGTGGGCCTCGACCCTGGGATTCATTCCCGAAACTGCTGATAATGTGGGCCTCGAACTTGGTATTCATTCCCAAAACTGCTCCGCGTTTTCCTTTTCTTCCAAACCTGCGAACAAAAACAAAACAAAAAAATTACGTGCATGTGACGTGTATGCATGTATGCATGAATGTATTTCCTATTCCGATGGGTTAGGCCTTCTTTGTGCTCCTTGTTGCATTCGCCTACAAATGTCTCTGGTCGCCCCCTGGGTATGCTTATAATTTCCTTCTGCTGGTTCTTTTCTGGTGATTGTTCAGTTCTCTTTTGTCTCATGGCTCAAGTTCTCGGTACATCCCTTATTCGCGGGGTGGTAGACTGGTCGCCCCCAGACTTGGCTTAGCTTTCTGCTCTCTATTGTTTGTACTAGGTCAAGGTGGATCATGTGATGTGACGTTCCATACCAACATACTATACTGCCTCTTACAAAATAGTCCCAATAGTTATACATATTATTGCCCTCAAAGAATGCCCAGTATTGAAACCCGAGAACCTTCAAAACATTCAATGCAACTTAAATCCATGTCTTTGAATAAATGATCTAAGCCAGACTCAAAGTGTGTGTGTGTGTGTGCGAAGGTTCCTGTGCAGCTTCATCCTCAGGAAAGCCAACTCAATGATTTCGTCAAAAAATTGGGATCAATGGGTCAAACCAACCTTCAATTAGGCCCTGCAGTTGCTTTTCTGTGCTCAATGTGGTATGGTTTTCTTTTTCTTTTGTCTCACTTTCTTTCTTTTTCCTTTTTTTTCTTTTTTCTTTTCTTTCTTTTTTTTTCCTTTTTTTCAACAAACCTACCATTTAAGGTAGCATTTCTCCCCATGGTGGTCCTAATACTCGCCCATGGGTAGCTTCACGCTTATCGGTTATAGGTGGTTCAATTCTTTTCTTTAGAGACTTTTCTGTTACTTTCAACCATACCACACATCATAACACAAGCAAATCAGAATAGACATTTAGGCGAACATTCATTCATCGACCTACAATTTCTTCAACTAGTCACCTTGCCAACTACTCAGGTTTTCACTGCTAAGAACCTATAAATAAGTTCTTACGAGTCTAACCTAGATCAATTACTCAAAACATCAGATAAAAGTGTATCAAGAACTTATCATTTCTAAGGTTTCACCCCGAAGCAATCAATTTCATCATCGGACTTATGTCTAACTATCAAGGACTAAAAACAAACAAAATTTTTTTTTCTCCATTTTTTTTGCTGAAGGCCCCCGATGGTCTTTTTATTGTTGCCATAATTTTTTCTGTTTCTTGGCTTCATTTTCCCCGATGTCCATGTTTGCTAAACTCTTTTTGATAAATCTTTCTTTCTTCTCTAACCCAACAGATATCTATGATGGCTTTTAAGACACATGGTTAACATGATGCGTGTATGCATGAGATGTATGAAATGCGTGCGATGCATGAGATATAATATGCATGTGGTTATCAAAATCATAAATGTGTGGCTTTTATAGGTCATACAACTATGGTTTACATGCGGGTTTATAGGAGTGTAGACAAAGGCTCCCGTCAGTGAAGGATTGCCCATAACTAGGTCTCCCCATTCAAGGGTTCAGATGACTAAGTGAGCGCACCCTTTTTTATACGCTATGGTACGTGCCAACGAGTGATGATACATGAATGACTGTCAAATGGATTTTTTTATTGAAGATTCCCAGAGGGAGGGTGGAGCGAACTCTCTTAAATACCATTACCTCTTAGGCTCTTATCGCCCTGGTGACATGAATAAATAATAGGTCCTCCAAATTAGTCCATCACGATAATCTTCGAGTAAATGATTATCTAGGTGCCTTCACAACTTTTCCTTTCAGCTATAGAAAGGTAGTGAATGAAGGAAGACACCAAACCATTACCTAGCTCTAATAGTGCATTTGATTAAACCCCTTAAGCCCACTGTAGACACGGTTAACTAAAACAAAAATCACAAACATTACAAGGCATTATTTCGGGGCCGATTCTCGATGCCCAGTGGAGTCGCCAGACTGTAGGACACAGAAATCGGTGATGCTGTTCCAGGCTCCCGGCTCGGTCGGGAGTACGGAGTAGCCCGCGGGGGACTAAACCAGAGAAATAAAATGGAGTCGCCACCCAGTGTGAACTGGGAAATGATTTAAGGCCGCACTCACCCATTGCAAGGGAAGACCTCAAACCGTTGGGTTCAGAATGGTCCCTTACTTATGCCACTTGTAATGAACGAATTCACGCAATAATATAACCAAGTCTACGCAACATACACATGCAAGAATAACCTATGTCTAAGTTTGCATACAACCTATACCTAAGTTTGCATACATAGGAGTAAATGAAACGAAAGCGAGCACACAATCCCATGAACACATGCGTGAACGTTTCCTCATGAGGTACGTGGAGTTGTATCTCATGTTCAGACCGCACTACCATCCATTCGGATTCGGCTACGAATTTATTTTGTCTGGGTTTCCATCCGATATACCACAAGAGGCAACACTCAAGCATTAACACAAACGCAATCATTAACCCAATGTTGACAAACGTGAAACATACGATAATGCATATAACCATAAATAACCCAAGAGACAAAAAATGCAAAATAACAAGGAGGATAAATAACGCAAAATAAATGCGGAATAGTAAAGCAACCATAAACATAAATTGAATGCAAGATAATAAAAGACTAATAATATCAAATAAATGCGGAATAATAAATATGTGACCAAAGAATTTGGTCGTTTTCAATGTAGGACTTCGCATACCCGGTTGGACGTATTTCACGTCCAACCAAGCATGCCGTGTCCAGGACGACAAAATAAAATACAACAAAGGGTGCCCTCAGGTCTTACCTTTTAAGTCGCCTCTTGGAAGTGCGTTACGCAGCCGTCGGAAGGGTTAATGCTCCGCAACTCCTCCGGTTCACTGGTTCAATATTTTCCTTCGTTGCTTCATAGTTTTGGGCTGCTATTTTCTCTGTTTTTGCTACTGTTTCTGGTCGTTGTTTTTGGTTACTGTTTGCGGTAGTTTGGGGCTGTTTTGGGTGACTATTTTCGGTTACAGAAGGGGCTATTTTATGTGTACAGTTTGCGGTAATTTGGCTATTTTTTACTCGGCTTTGGGGGTGTTTACTTCGTTTGTTGTTGAAGGGTCGGCGAGGGTTGTTACTTTGTTGTTTATGAGGCTGCTTGTTCACGACGACATGTGTTTGATGGCCCGAGACTTGTGGCTACGTGGTGTGTTGAACGTGTGTGGCATGTGCTGTCTTCTAGTTTGGTCGGTTGGTCAGGGAGTCTATTTGCTGTTTGTTTTGTCGTGCAATGATAAGGTGAAGGGGCTGTGTGAGTGGCGTGGCAGTATCTGTGTGAGGAACTTGCGTGGTGTTTGGTTGCATGGAGTGAGAAGTGATGGTCTTTGGTTCACGTGTGCATGGTGACAGTTCGGGTTGCTTTAGGGTTTCATGGTCTCTATGTTTTTCGAGAGTGAGCAAGGAAGAGAGAGTCGAGGGTTCTTTTTAGGGTTTATTATTGTTAGTTGTGGCTGCTTTGTGTATGTATTGTCAGGGTGTGTTTACGTGAGTGTCAGTTGGCTTTGTTGGATTGTCGAGTGTGTGTTGATTAATGGGCTGCTGTGTGTTTGTTTATATGTGTGTTTTTTCTAGTGGATGGGCTATGGTTTATTTGTTTTGTTGGCTTTGAGAGAGAGAGAGGATAAGAGAGAGAGAGGGTTAGTTGTGGGGAGTGAGAAGGGTTTGTATTTTTTTTGTTTGTGTTGTCGTGAATGAGCTCTCTCCCCAAAAGTTTGGTTTGTGTTCTTTTTATAAGAGTAGGTTAGGGTTTTCCTTGTATGGGTGGGAAATGGAGATTGTGTGATCATGGGGAAGATTTAATTAGTTTGTTATAAGGAAATGATTTCTTTAGTTTAGGAAGGTGATTTATTTAATTTAGGAAAATGATTTATGAGATTTGATTGTATTTATTTAGTTTAGGCATGTGATTTGATTTGATTTATTTAATTTGGGAAGGTGATTTGATTTGATTTATTTAATTTGGGAAGGTGATTTATTTAGATTTTAACATGTGTTTAATTATTTTGGATTGGGCTTGGAGGCTTGGACGTGTGGTTTGGCCTTTTTTTTTGGTGAGCTTGGGCGTGTGGGTTTGTGGTATGTGTGCTTGGGTGTATGGCTTAGTATGGGTTGCCAGGGTTTTGGGCCAAGGATGAATTTTTAAACAGAGATCCAACGAGCGAACCCGAGTCTAATCAAACGAATTAAGTCCAACAAGGTGTTGATTTCTGAATTTTCCCTTCCGACGTCCGTTTCCCGCGACTTTCCCAATTTATCGGGTAGTGCCTCCATATGAGGCTCATCATCGGGACTTATATGCAAAAATGCAGTGCCTACAGGGGAGTGATGAATGTATCATTGGTATGTAAATCCTGATTGATTATGGTTAATGATAGGAAATTAAAGGCCGATTTGATTGTATTACTCTTAGAATAATTTGATGAGATCGTCGGTATGGACTGGCTATGCAAATATCGAGCCACGAAAGATTGCTACGGAAAAAGATTTAATCTTTTACCAAAGAATGAAGTCCATATTATCTATCAAGCGAACTTGGAATTTTTGAAATCTAGTGTTGAAAAGCTGACTAGAACAAAGCAAAGCAAACCCATAAAAGATTGAGATCGTTCCCAAGAAAGCCAAGACAGTTCAGTTGAAACTCTAAACCCCTGGGGAACAAGCAACGGAAACCTAGAGTGCTAATGGGGACACCACAAAGAATTAGCAAACCTCTGATAAGCCAAAACCAGTGAGAACAAATTGAAGGTTTCTCAACGATCACAAAAATAATATTTTTTTATTAAAAGATGAGTTGTTTCCATTACAATGAATAATGCCCATTTAAATAGGTGGTTAACCCTAATTCTACCCAAATATAATAAAGTCCTATTAAAATAAACCCAATAACACATAAAATTCCTTAAATTTTCATGCATGGGCTTTCTAATTTAATTAAAGTTCACCCCGACACTTAAACATCACATAACCTTAAAAAATATAAAACATAAAAGCTGTATGGATAAATTACTTCCGCATTTTGACCAAGATGGATTCCGAATTGGACTTTGAGATAAACTACAAACTTTTAGATCCATGCGTCATCTTTTTATTACAACTTGAATCACCAAACTCGAATATTGGATGAGAAAGTTATGTATAAAATACGAAGATTGCGCAAATCTCGACTAATCCACCATTCGGAAATTAATCCCAAAATCAATCAAGGCAGCCCATACACGTCTAAGACCCATTCCATTCTTGACTTAGACATAATAAAGCCTTCATATAAAGTCTCATGCATGGACCAAATTTCAGAACCCAATGAATCTTCCAAATCCACCAAAATGGCCCAGATACACCAATCTGACCAAGCCATGCAATCAACCACAACTTCAAGTTAACTTGGCTCAAAAAATAGAGCTCATTCTGGATCACATCACCTAGTCCTATCTTGAAGTCATGTATATGGGGAAGGAGGAAACTTGACTGCTATGGGAGCCTATTTTCCCTCGGGGATGAGAGGATTTTAAAGGATCACTATCCACCCACGCCAGTGGTAGTGAGTTTCTAGACATATTTCCAGAGGATTTATTGAGATTTCCACAAGATAAGGATACCAAGTTTTACATTGATTTGGTTCCTAAAGCTCAGCCAGTTTCTATTCCGGTATATCGCATAGCCCTTGGTGAGATGATATAACTGAGAAACTAGTTAGATGACCTCCTGAGTAAGGGATTAATCCGGAGTAGCACGTCACTGTATGGAGCTCCTATATTGTTTTCTAAGAAAGATGATGGGATCCTAAGGCTTTTTATGGATTATCGAAAGTTAAATCAACTGACTATTAAGAATAAATGCTCTATACCAAGGGTAGATGAACTTTTTGACCAACTTGGTGGGTCCACATTCTTCTCCAAAATCGACTTGAGGTTTGGTTATCACCAATTGAAGATTCGGGAGGGAGACATACCAAAGACCACATTCAGAACTTTATATGATCATTTTAAGTTTATAGTTATGCTTTTCATCCTAGCTAATGCCCCGTCTCTTTCATGGACCTTATAAATAGAATCTCCTGACTCTATCCAGATCAGTTTGTGATAGTTTTCATTGACGACATTCTAATATATTCCAAAACCCAGAAAGAGCACGCATATCATCTGAGAGGTGTACTGTATACTTTGAGGAACCACCAACTGTATGACAAAAGATCGAAATGTGAGTTTTGGATGATGGAGTTAAAGTCATTGGGCATGTAATCTCTTGAGAATGTATTTCGGTCGACCCTTCGATGATAGAATCTATCTTATAGTAGGAGAATCCGAAGAATGTGATGGAGGTATACAATTTTCTTGGGTTAGCTGGATATTATCATCGGTTTGTCAAAGATTTCTCTAAACTAGCATTGCCCCTGACTAAGTTGACTAGAAAGAATGTTGAGTTCATTTGGGATGACAGTTGTGAGATGACTTTCTTAGAATTGAAGCATAAGCTTATGACTACACCAGTTCTTAATTCTTAATATACTTGACAGTAGCGTACCTTACGTAGTTTACACCGATGCTTCAAATATAGGCTTAGGTTGTATACTGATGCAGAATGGCGGGGTGGTATAGCTTATGCTTCCCAATAGTTGAAGACGCATGGAAAGAGTAACCCTACTCATGATCTTGAACTAGTAGAGAGGTGATACTTGTATGGTATGAGGTTTAAAATATTCACTGATCACAAGAGTTTGAAATATTTTTTTACCCAGTGAGATCTAAACCTACGACAACAGCGATGGATAGAATATATAGAGGATTATGACTTTTCTCTTCAATATCATCATGGGAAAGCCAATATAGTGGCCGATGCCCAGATTAGAAACCTCGCGGTGTGCTAGCTTCCCTAGCTCTAGAGGACTGGAAAAGGTCAGTTGCATAACAGATTACAGTATGGAATATTTTAAGAATGAGTATAATGCTTGTGTCAGTAATGTCGTGGCTACCATATCCCTTCTCTAGATCATACAACAAAGTCAAAGACAAGACGAGGAATTAATGGAGTTTGAGATTAAATCCAGAATGAGGAACAATTGTTAGGTTGGAGTACTAATAGATTGATATGCTTTAACGAAAAATTAGCAGAGGCTGATGATTCCAACCTACGAGAGATGATACTTATCGAAACTTACAAGTCCCAATTCGTGGTACATCTGGGGAGTACCAAGATGTATCAGGATTTAAAGAGACAATACTAGTGGAACGAAATGAAGAAAGATGTGGCCACTTTTATGGCTAAATGTATGGCATGTCAGTAGATCAAGGCTGAACACTAGAGGCCAGCAAAGTTGCTTCAACCACTACTGATTCCTGAGTGGAAATGGGATAAGATCACTATGGACTTTGTGACAAGATTACATAAGACCCTAAGGAGGCACGATGGGATTTATGTGGCGGTATATCGATTAATCAAGACTGCTCACTTTATTCCATTTAGGACGAGGTTTTCTATAACTAGTTAGCTCTACATAGAGAACATAATTCACTTGCATGGTGTACCTTCTAGCAATGTCTCTGATAGGGGTACGCAATTTACCTCGAGGTTCTGGAGAGCTTTACAGAAAGATTTGGGGTATGGAACTCAATTTAAAGATGATGTATCACCCCGAGACCAATGCTCAATATGTGAGGATCATTCAAACCCTAGAGGACATGCTCCACACATGTATATTATGTTGGGATAAATGCCCTAGAGCTTCATGTAATATAAACGATTTTATATGTTATAAAATAAAATGATGCATTATTCATTTATAAAAGTGTTTGTTTATATTTTGCAAATTGTAAATTATCTTGATTACCCTATATTACACATGTACCTTCAGACTTAGTGTATGAGTGTCATACACAAGAGGATTTAAGTCTGAAGTTGGTAATCTAAAATAGTCCATAGAGAGCAAACAAAGCGGGTACTTTGTTTGTGGTTTATCCATAGCTGCGGTCCATTCTATAATTGTATGACGAACTTGATTCGGGATCGTCCATGTGGAGACATGAGAATGGAGGCACCTTGTATGATGTGATCATATAGGACTGGACCCAGATATAATTGACTTTATTATAATATCTGTTAAATAAAGAAATTCATTTCGATCTACTAGATGGTCATATATGGATTGATCTTAATCCTGAGTGTACTACGAACTCCTGCATGACAGACTATGTCCTTATATTTACAAAGGTGAGGTTGGTGTAGCAGTCCCGACCAATAGCTACGTACTTTAGGGGCATGGTCTGGTGTGTAGCTGTGGACGTTTTATATAGACATTGAGTTCACTCCTTATTGTGAGAAGTAAATGAGTATCTTTCTTAAGGGTTGATTCGGTACTTGAACGGTTAGAGCGCTCAAGTCTTTCTATTACGAATAGAAAGATTAAAATTCATAATGGTTATGAATAAATCATTCATTATAGAATCAATGGTACTTAAGGTAAAAATAATTAGATGGGTATAACGGACATTATGACCCGGCTCTAATTACGAGATACTCGTGAAAGGTTAATCTATATGAAGTGACTATATCGATGGACACCGACTTGTTTCGGCTTAATATACCATCTGCGGCAACGAGAGTATAGCTTCAGGTTTTTAGTGGAATAACACGGCAGTGAGGCTTTTTTTTGCTCAATGTCGTCCCTTACTTAGTAAAACGGAACTCGGTTTGGTTTCGTTTTAATCCATAATTTTTAGGAAACATATAGAGATGTTTTGGGGCTGTGTTGGGGCTGTTTTCAAGTGAAAAAGTAGAACTGAAACACATCCATTGTCCACGTTTTTCAGGGGCTGTTTCAGCAGTGCACTTGACGCGAATCGGGTCCAAAACAGTCCAATTTTTGTCCGGCTATTCGGGGCTGTTCGGGGACTGTTTCGGGGCTGGAATTTTGTTTAAAACAGAAGCAAAATTTCAGTGGTGGTACTGGTTGCATTCTGCCATTCAAAGGGAAGGGCAAAAAATTTTTCAAGTCTGATCCGTGTGCCTAAGGCGTTTCCGCTGCACAAGGAAAGCATTTCCTACAATTGGTATCAGAGCAAGTTTGAAAAGTGTTCTTAACCCTTCTTTTTTCATTTAAAGTTTCTGTTTTAATATATTTATATGAGTTATAAATATTGATATGCATGTTTAGATGAGTAGGCACAAAATAATATTCATATGATGAATGGTTATTGTCTTTTCATGGAAAAACAGTCCAAATTTTTCCGGCTCTTATTTTTATGTTGGTTTTGATTTTAAGATGTAAGGCCATAAGGCCAATGTTTACAATTACTGTATTTTTATTTTCCAATGTAAAATTTCAATTGTTTTAATTTGGAGCATCGGAGTCGCAAAATGAGCCAACACCATCTTGGAGCGTGTTTTGAAGATCAAAGGATGCCTTGGGATTTTTTTGTACTAATTAGATTAGTATAGGGAAAAATAAGAGCTCGGTCAATGTAAAATAATTTTTATGTTATATGTATGTTTTAATTCTAAATGTTTGAAGAACATGTCATATAGCTTAGGGTGCCTACTCTTGCATTTCACATGCTGCTTTAGATGCATTATCATTATAGACATGAAATATGATTTTATGTGATTTAAAATGTTTAAATTAGAATATGATATGCATGGAAAAACAATTAATTGGATAAATTGGTTTTATGGATTAAAATTTGAATTCTAATATATTGGGCTTAATAAGTGCATAATAAATTTCATTGGTATATATGATGGAAATGTTGGACAATTATGACCCATAGCGTCACTATTTGTAAAAGACATTGTGGTTTTTGTACAAATTAACTATGTGACAATGGAAATTGCTATTTTATCATTTTGTAATTAGATTACTTGAATATATATAAATTATAAAAGTCCTTATGATTAGTTCCGAATTATAAGAAATGAGACAGTATCAATCCATGAAGGTTTAATCATCAAATATCCCTAGTCGTAGTGTTATCGAGACTGGACATCGATAATACAGAATAGACTAGTATTGCACTTGTGCGTGTTATGGAAGCGTAACAACATAGTTCTCATATATTTAAGTATTGGATACTTATGCAAGTGTGATAGAAGGTTGTGTTTACCGATGGTACGGGAACAGCTTCGCTTTGGATAGACCCCGCGGAATCCCATTGGTAGTATGACTATGTGTCTATGGGAATCCACATCAGGGTAGGTGTATTTGGTCTTAACCAGAGACTTGCATCGCTAATACTTGCGACAATCAATACGCTTTGGTTTTGGTCATCCGGGACTTTAACAGGTTCTGTGTACGGCACTTATGGGTTTATTGAGAATCGTAGTGTATTGGGTGTGATGTCAAGATGGAAGTATCACTTCAGTCATATGGAGATGATGATCACGCAGAGATACAGAACTGGTTCTCTATTATGTTGCAACTATCGGGATAATATGACAAGGTCATGATTATCCGATTATAGAGACTAGTTGATTGTGATCTGATATATGCTTCGTACGGGGCATACATTATTCAAGCCCCAGGCCTTGCATGTGACATCTGATACTGGATCGCAATACGCAATACTATGTATACTACGCCTGTTATAGATTATATATTCCATAAAGAATATTTCTGGAGAATTGGGAAGGCACGACGCTTTGCTAGAAGCCAACCATGTCATGTAAATCGGTAAGAACATGGTACCGGGTATGCACGTGTTCGGATAGTCCAATGACCGAATTTACTGCCAACATATCCAGAGATCTCATGGGTCGCTTCCCGAATATTCACCGATGACGTATGACTCGAACATAATTAATCTGGGATTAATTCTCAAAGAGAGAAAATTAATCTGGGATTAATTACGGCGAGAATTTATCTGGGATAAAATTCGATAAGAAGAGAGAGAACAATTAATTTGGAATTAATCGATTAAATAATATATTCGATATATTAAATGAAATTAGATTTCATAACGGAATTAGAATTGGATTTTAATTCGGGCGAACGAATTAATTTAGAATTAATTCGCGAGCGACTTTCGTAATAATTTTACGAGGCATTATTATTTAATTAAATTTGATTTAATGTAGGAGTGGCAAAACGAATCAACGAATCGAATTTGTATCGAATCCTAAACGAATCGAATCAAAATAAGATGGATTCGTATTCGATTCGTTTATTAAAAGAATCCTAATATCAGGATTCGTATTCGATTCGTTTAATAAACGAATCGAATACGA
This sequence comes from Zanthoxylum bungeanum, assembly GCA_019454045.1. Taxonomy (NCBI): domain Eukaryota; kingdom Viridiplantae; phylum Streptophyta; class Magnoliopsida; order Sapindales; family Rutaceae; genus Zanthoxylum; species Zanthoxylum bungeanum. Next base: position 129,798 of record SKCR01019365.1, on the reverse strand, counting down.
ATATTAGTTTATTTATTTAGTCATGATATTATTTAATAAAATAATTTACCACACTTCATTTACATTAATTCTTCATAAAATATATACATATGAAATATGTAATTAATAAATTTACTAAAAATACCTCACCAAATATCGAAAATATTGCTTTTTTTTTTAATGGTAATTAGCTATAATTTCTCAAATCTTATTTGAAAATTAACAAGAACTAGTAAATAAAAATAATAAAACGAATGCTAAAAGAATAAACGAATTAATGAGCTTAAATTCGTATTCGATTCGTTTAATAAACGAATCGAATCGAATTGACCCATTTAATTTAAATGAACCCGAGCCCGAAATGTGTTTGCGGGCCCACTTGAATTTTGAATTTCAAAGTGGGGCCCACCAACTTACATCAAATGTCTACTTTAGTGATGGAAGTCTTGTCACCTTTTTGTGATTGACATCTAGTCACTTTTTGGTGATGGAAGTGGTTGAATACATTAATTGTATTTTTCCCTCCAACACACTTTATATTTTTGGAAACGATATACACCATTTTGTAAGTTGAATTTGGTAATTGTTTTAGAAACAAATACAAAAGAAAACAAAAAGCTCTATTTCCTTTCTCCCTTGGCCGAAACTTCAATGTTCTTCTCCTTTGATTTTGTTTCAAAAATCAAACCTTGCTAGAACATCAAAGAGTCTACAAAGGTGATAGGGAAACATCCCTTGAGTTTGGAATCTCATTCACCAAGCTTGGAGCTCAACACACAATCATTCAAAGAGGAGCTTGGAGCACTTCAATGAGGCAAATTTTTGTTGTCTACACAGGCCTAGCCGATCAATGTAAGTTATTCCGCAAACTTCGTTGAGTATTCACACATCTTTTATGCTTAAATGATCATAGGCATGTTCTTAGAGAACCCAAAAATGGTATCATGAACCTATTTAAGCATGAAATTGAATTAGGGTTCATAATCTTGAATTTGGGTGATTTTTCTTGGAGCATGATTTTATCGAATTGAGTGTTTGAGTATGCTTAGATTATGATAACTAGGAGTTATGCATGATTAATTTTATGAAAAATTGATTGGATTAATTTTCCCAAATTTGCTTACTTTGGCCGAAAATGTGATGAACCCTAAACTTATGGTGATTTTGATTTTTAGACCATTGGATGTGTTTAAAATGTTTGGATATATTGATTTGTGATTTAATTGGATTGAAATCAAAATTAATGAAAAAAAATATCCATATTACCGTGAGCATCAAGAAGCATGTTAGAGTTGATTTTGCTTCAATAATGTTGGACATGTATTGAAAATAATAATGCATGATTAATTATGTAAATTGGTATTTTGGAAATGTTAATTTAAATAATTAATTATGGCTATACACTTGAATTAAATAAATTGTGATATTTGGAATATTAGAATTTAATTAATTAGGCTTAATTTGGAATTGGGCTAAAAATGTTATATTTGGGCCTTATGGGCTTGGTTGGGCCAAGTTGGTTTAGAACAATTGGATTGGATCCAAATTGGTCCTAAAACCATTCCATAAAGTCCAAATATAATTAATGGACCTTTTAAATTTAATTGGGCCTAATGGGCCAAAATTAATTTCATGGCAAATAGGGTGATTCCTTTATTGGGCCTTGGCATTTGGCTTTGACCCATATTGTCCGAAGCCCATGCCTTATGAAATTAATTAAAAGCCCATTGGACTTTAATTAAATTGACATTGGATGTTAATTGGGCTTTGAGACCCATTAAGATTAGATTTAGAATCTAAGTCGTAAAGGCACATTAAAAGTGTAATTATTTAATTTGGAATTAAATAAAGAATTAGTATTGAATACAAATTAAATTGGATTTAAAATTGTAGTTCGATATAATTCAAGAATTCGCACTTTAAGTACTTATTCTTAAACGAGTTGGACTCGCGCAAATCAAATCGTTGTTTGAACATTGGATGATCACTTAATTCAAAGATTAATTAATTGGATTAGATTGATTGAATAACATGCTTTGTGTGAATACATTGATGTATTGTATGAATAATGTATATCAATGGATATTAGATGGGTGAGGGTAATTTTGGAAATTATTGTAATAATTTAGAATTTATTAAATTGGACCTGTGTGTCCAGCCTTTATCTCTCGACTCTTTGTAATTATCTTCTCACCAATTCCCCTAAATGTGATGAGGTTTCTTTATTGTAATATGTAATTGGGAGAAGTTAGAATAGTGCTAGTCGGGGAGAGGAAATAAAGTGATTTGTTCTAGGAAAAATTTCTGAGATATATATCCACATATCATTATTATTTATTTATCGCGCCTTATTATGCTTTTAGAATGCATGCTTAAGGGTGTATGATGAGACCTAATCAAAGATAATTAATTGGTTGCCAATTATGCGAAAAACCCTCAATCAAATATTAAGTGTTTTCCTTCCATTGAATGGTTCTTTCTCAAGATCCAAGATTGGCATTGGTTTGTTGGCCAAAGTCAAGAACAATGTCCATCGCGGATGTGTTTGAACCATGAAAGCTTTGTCCCATATCGTATGTCTTGGGCAAGTTGTGATTTGTTGGCCAAAGTCAAGGTCACTTCTTATTCATCGACATGGATTACGAAGTTTTCCAAGGTCAATGGGTCCCACTTAACTGGAATCATTAAGCTTGTTGAGCCAAAGACAATGCTTAGTTGATTCAGAGGAAAATGTTAGGAAAATATATTGGATATATTAGCATATATATTGTGTATATGTTTTGGACTTGGAGGTCCACCTACCAGATCTAGGAATTGGATGAGATCCAATTGATCTTAGAGATCTACCTAGTTAAATATCATACAGCTTGTTGGCCAAAGTCAAGGTTGTGTGTTATTTAACGGGATCCTAGCCCACTAGGAAACTAGGTTTCCCGAGTACTCAACAGAGGGTTAGAGGCTCGCCGAAAAATAGTGGGAGGCTAGTATTGAATTTGCAATTTCGTTCAAATACTTGGCATTACGCGCTTTCAAATTATTTCGTCATTTTAAATATTTATTAGTTGGACTAATATTCTATTATTTTTCTTGTAACAGTTGGACTATACCCAAAAATCGTTAATTGAATAGTTGTACTATTTCAATTAAGATGACTGGAAAGATCGGGGTTAGAGACATTATCATGGGCGCAAATGTCTTTAATGGTGCGAACTTTCCTGACTGGGATATGAACCTCAGGATTGTCCTGGGGGCTGAGAGGATGCTCTATACGATAGAGAGACCTCTCGGGCCTAAGCCCGGAAATGAGCAGCTGCTTGAGCTTGAGCTTTGGAAGACTCATAGTGATGAAAACTCAACTGCTCAATCTGTCATGCTCGCTGCGATGACCCCTCAATTTCGTCGCCAAAACAAGGGATTGGAACCCTATATTATGATGGAAAAATAGAAGGACCTTCAATGATCTAACCTTAGATCACGAATGTATGAATTGCAGAAGAAGCTTTTTCGCTCTCGAATGTCAGAGGGTACATCTGTCGAGCACCATGTGTCGCAGATGATTGCTAACATTGAACAGCTGGGTCAGCTAGGCATAACGTTAGGCTGAGACTTCTATAGATTTGATCTTGCAGTCTCTTCCTGACAGTTGGAGCGGGTTCATCATGAACTACAATATGATGAACCAAGTCCATACTCTTGGAGAGCTGATGGCAATGTTGCGTGAAGAAAAAAAAAGAGCTATTGAAAGGCAAAAAGCGCGAGGCGTACTTCGCTTCAACATCTCAGTCTCCTAAGGCTTGGCCGAAGGCTACTGGAGGTGTAAAGAAAAATAAGAAGAAGAAGGGCAAGGCTAAATCGTCAAAGTCTTCTGGGAAGACAAAGGACAAATCCCATGATGTATGCCTGCAGTGTGTCAAACGGGGTCACTGGAAGCGTGACTGCCGTGAGTACAAGGCGCATATGAAGGAAATCAAAGCGGGCAAGGCACCGGCTTCATGTATGTTTGTTATAGAAATAAACATGTCTACTTCTAGTATTAAAAATTGGATTTTTGATTCTGGTTGTGGTACTCATATATGTACTGATGTGCAGGATTTGTAGATTAACAGGAGACTGGCCTCAAGGGAGAATGATCTACGCGTTGGAAATGGGACTCCAGTCACCGTTTTGGCCGTTGGGACTTATATTTTGGAACTGCCATCGGGGCATGTATTAAACTTATCAGACTGTTATTATGTACCCTAGTTTGACTAGGAATATTATATCTGTATCTTTATTAGCCCAATGTGGGTATACTTTTTTTTTAGAAACACTGGGTGTTTTATGTATAAAAATGATATGGAGATATGCAGTGTTGATGTGAATAATGGTCTTTATATTTTGAATATAAATCAATCTCAAACATATAATGTAACAAACAAAAGGCTTAAACTAAGTAACAAAGATGAAACTTATATGTGGCATTGTCGTCTGGGACACATTAACAAGACTCGCATATCCACACTTTCGAATAGTGCGTACTTGGACGGATTTGAACCAAATTCATATGACGTCTGTGAATCTTATTTATTAGGCAAAATGCCTAAAACACCTTTTAGCGGTAAAGGTGCACGTGCCACCGAACTGTTAGCCATCGTTCATAGTGACGTATGTAGGCCCATGTCTAGCCAGGTTAGAGGTGGATATGAATACTTCGTAACCTTTACGGATGATGTGTCGCGTTATGGTTATATGTATCTTATGAGACATAAATCGGAAACTTTGAGAAATTCAAAGTGTTTCGACACGAAGAAGTAAAAATAGACCAGTAAAAGTATTAAAATATTACGGTTGGACCGTGGTGGAGAATACTTGAGCAATGAGTTTCTCGATTACTTGAAAGAGTGTGGTATTCTTTCACAGTGGACTTCTCCCGGAACACCTCAATTAAACGGTGTGTCCGAACTGAGAAACCAAACTTTGTTGGACATGGTAAGGTCGATGATGAGTCGCACTGAGCTATATATTTCCTTATGGGGATATGCATTGAATAGTGCAATACTTATTTTGAATAAGGTTCCGTCAAAGTCTGTTCAACAGACTTCGTATGAAATATGGACAGGAAAGAAACCGGGTTTCTCATTCCTGAAGATTTGGGGTTGCTGGGCATACGTTAAACGTTTGGATGGTACCAAACTAGAACCCAAATTGGATAAGTGTCTATTTGTAGGTTATCATAAGGAAACCAAAGGATATTACTTCAACAACCCACAAGAGAAAAAAATATTTGTTGATATACATGCGGTTTTCCTTGAGAAGGAATTCCTAAATGCAGTGGTAAGTGGGAGGAAAGTAGAACTCGATGAAAATCGGAGTGATACTGTTCCTGGCACCGATTCGTTAACGGAACATGAACAGTTCATCAGGGATGAGATTGTACCACAATCTTCGAATACACAAGGACCACGTAGGTCGGAGAGAGTCAGAAAACAACCTGAGAGGTATGGGTTTCTGATCTCACCTCATATGGATATTAATCTTATTGAGGAAGATGAACCGGCTAAGTATGAGGAAGGCATACAAGGTATCGACTTCGATTTATGGCAAGATACCATGAAATCCAAAATGGATTCCATGTACACCAACCAAGTTTGGACACTGGTTGATGCACCAGAAGGCGTAAAGCCTATTGGTTGCAAATGGGTCTTCAAGAAGAAGACCGACATGGATGGCAACATGCAAACATACAAAGCTAGGCTTGTAGCGAAAGGGTATCGTCAACGACATGGTGTCGATTACGATGAAACTTTTTCACCTGTTGCCATGATTAAATCCATTCGGATAATGCTTGCTATTGCTATATATTTTGATTGCGAGATATGGTAGATGTATGTCAAAACCGCTTTCCTTAACGGAAACCTTTTGGAGGATGTTTATATGTAATAGCCTGACGGTTTTGTCATACCAAAACATGCAAACAAGGTTTGCAAGTTAAATCGATCCATTTATGGATTGAAGCAAACATCGCGTTCTTGGAACCAACGTTTTGATGAGATCATAAAAGAATATGATTTAATTCAAAACGAGGATTATCCTTGTGTATATAAAAAGGTTAGTGGGAGCACACTGAAATTCATTGTCCTTTATGTTGATGATGTATTGCTTATTGGCAATGACATTGCCATGCTACAATCGGTGAAAGCTTGGCTTTCATTAAAATTCTCCATGAAGGATCTGGGAGAAGCAGCCTTTATTCTGGGAATAAAGATCTACCAGGATAGATCTAGAAAGCTGCTTGGACTCTCCCAGACCACATATATTGACAAAGTGATGAGGAGATTCAACATGGAACAGTCCAAGAGGGGACTGTTGCCAGTGTCACATGGTGTCACTCTATCTAAGGACATGTTTCCTAAAACTCAAGGTGAGAGAGACAACATGAGTCGGATCCCATTCGCTTCGGCAGTCGGATCGATCATGTATGCCATGATATGTACGCGACCTGATGTCTCTTATGCTTTGAGCAAGTGTAGTCGCTATCAGGCCGATCCAGGTGATGGTCACTGGGTTGCGGTTAAGAACATCCTTAAGTATCTTAGATGAACTATGGATGCGTTCTTAATCTATGGAGATGGATAACTTGAGGTAACTGGGTTTACCGACGCAAGTTTCCAAACCGATAAAGATGACCGTAAGTCACAATCTAGGTACATATTTTGTTTGAACAACGGAGCAGCTGAGCCCGTTCCAAGCAAGAGACTGTTGCCGATTCAACAACAGAAGCAGAATATATTGCAGCAGCTGAAGCAGCAAAAAAGGCAGTTTGGATCCGTAAATTCCTAGTTGGATTAGGTGTAGTTCCATTAGCAGCTGAGCCCATTCCATTGTATTGTGACAATAACGGGGCTATAGCGCAGGCTAAGGAACCGCGGTCTCATCAACGATCCAAACATGTTCTTCGACGTTTCCATCTGATTCATGAGATCATACATTGTGGCGATGTGAAGATCGAAAAGGTCGCATCAGAGGACAACATTGTAGATCCGCTGACGAAAGCTATTCCTCAGCAAAAGTTTGAGCGACATGTACATAGTTCAGGTGTTATATACTTGAGTGACTGGCTATAGGCCAAGTGGGAGATTGTTGGACAATTATGACCCATAGCGTCACTATTTGTAAAAGACATTGTGGTTTTTGTACAAATTAACTATATGACAATGGAAATTGCTATTTTATCATTTTGTAATTAGATTACTTGAATATATATAAATGATAAAAGTCCTTATGATTAGTTCCGGATTATAAGCTATGAGACAATATCAATCCACGAAGGTTTAATCATTAAATATCCCTAGTCGTAGTGTTATCGAGACTGGACATCGATAATGCAGAGTAGACTAGTATTGCACTTGTGCGTGTTATGAAAGCGTAACAACATAGTTCTCATATATTTAAGTATTTGATACTTATACAATTGTGATATGAGGATGTGTTTACCGATGGTACGGGAACAGCTTCGCTCTGGATAGACCCTGCGGAATCCCATTGGTAGTATGCCTATATGTCTATGGGAATCCGCATCAGGGTAGGTGTATTTGGTCTTAACCTGAGACTTGCATTGCTAATACTTGCGACAATCAATACTCTTTTGTTTTGGTCGCCCGGGACTTTAACAGGTTCTGTGTACGCCTCTTCTGGGTTTATTGAGAATCGTAGTGTATTGGGTGTGATGTCAAGACGGAAGTATCACTTCAGTCATATGGAGATGATGATCACGCATGGATACATAACTGGTTCTCTATTATGTTGTAACTATCGGGATAATATGACAAGGTCATGATTATCCGATTAGAGAGACTAGTTGCTTGTGATCCGATATATGCTTCGTACGGGGCAGACACTATTCCAGCCCCAGGCCTTGCATGTGACATCTGATACTGGGTCGCAATACGCAATACTACATATACTACGCCTGTTATAGATTACATATTCCTTAAAGAATATTTCTGTAGAATCGGGAAGGCACGACACTTTGCTAGAAGCCAACCATATCTTGTAAATCGGTAAGAACGTGGTACCGGGTACGCACGTGTTCGGATAGTCCGACGACCGGATTTACTGCCAACATATCCATGGATCTCATGGGTCGTTTCCTGAAGATTTACCGATGAAGTATGACTCGAACAAAATTAATCTGAGATTATTCTCAAAGAGAGAGAATTTATCTAGGACAAAATTCGATAAGAAGAGAGAGAACGATTAATTTGAAATTAATCGATTAAATAATATATTCGATATTATATAAAATTAGATTTCATAACAGAATTAGAATTGGATTTTAATTCGGGCGAACGAATTAATTTAGAATTAATTCACGAGCGACTTTCGTAATAATTTTGCGAGACATTATTATTTAATTAAATTTGATTTAATTAAGTCGCAATGGAAAATTCGTTAATTTGGAATTAAACGAACCCGAGCCCATAATGTGTTTGCGAGCCCACTCGAATTTTGAATTTCAAAGTGGGGCCCACCAACTTACATCAAATGTCTACTTTAGTGATGGAAGTTGTAGGACACAGAAATCGGCGACGTTGTTCTAGGTTCGCGGCCTAGTCGGGAGTACGGAGTAGCCCACGGGGGAACTAAACTGGAGAAATAACATGGAGTCGCCACCCAGTGTGAACTGGGAAAATGATTTAAAGCCGCACTCACCCCTTGCAAGAGAAGACCTCAAACCGTTGGGTTCAGAATGGTCCCTTACTTATGCCACTTGTAATGAACGGATTTATGTAATAATATAACCGAGTCTACGCAACAACAACCTACATCTAAGTTTGCATACTACCTATATCTAAGTTTGCATGCATAAAAGTAAGTCGGAATAACGGCAAGCACACAATCTCATGCATACATTAAATCGCTAAGCATGGCAATATAAGTAAATAATAATCTAAACATAAACATAGAAGAGACATAATCAAGTTTCTAATGCTAAAGAAATAACTAAATCATGCTTGGAAATAATAAACTATCATGCATAAAAAATAACATACTAAACAACCTAATCATGCATAAAAGTAACATACTATTTCTAACAAACAACAAATAAACATAAGATCGGATGACACGAAATATGTGTGTCTCTCGAGCGGTACGTGGAATTGTATCCCGAGTGTAGACCACACTACCGTCCATTCGGATTCGGCTACGGAATTTACGTCCGGGTTTCCGTCCGATATACCACGAGAGATAGCACAAAATCATTCATCCCATGGCCACAACACACATGAATCCACAATATGCATGCAAAGAAATAATAATAAATAACAGAAAAAAGAACGGGAATAAATAAAAGGGTGCCCTCAGGTCTAACCTCTTAAGTCGCCTCTTGGAAGTGCGTTACGCGGTTTTCGGAAGGTTGATGCTCCGCAACTTTTAGATTTACTGGTTCCATGTTTTCCATCGTTGCCTCGCTGTTTTGGGCTGCTGTTTCCTCTGTTTTTGCTATATTTTCTGGTAATTGTGTTTGGTTATTGTTTGCGGTATTTGGGGGCTGTTTTGGGTGACGGTTTGTGCGGTTTTGGGACTGCTTATATTGCAGTTTTTGATGTTCTGGTTGTGCGGTTTTTTGGGATTGTTTTGCGGTATTTTAGGGGTGCAGTTTTCTGGCAGTTTTGCGGGTTCAAGGGTGCAGTTTGCGTGACTGTTTGAAGGGTTTATTACTACCGTGACTGGTCTTGTGATTTATTGTTGGTTTCAGTCGGTCAATGGAGGGGCTTTTGATTTTGGTGTCGGTTATTGATTACAATTTGTTTATGGCTCGGTCGGTGAAGAGATGGTGAGCAACTTTGGCTACTGTGTGTCTCAGGCGTGAGTGATTTTCTGAAGATTTGAAACCGTGAGTGGCCTGCATGTGCCTTGGCCTTGCGTTCTGTGTATGCCGTGAGTTGCTAATCGAGTGAGGTCTGAGAAGAAGGGTAGTGCGTGAATGAGTTAGATGAGGGTGTCTTGCCGTCAATTGCTAAGGGTTTTTGTGTTTTCTGTTTGGTCGCCGTGTACGCTCTCCTTTTTTTTCTTTGTGTCGTGAGGATGCTCTCCTAGGGTTTCAGTTTGTGTGTATTTTTATAAGAGTGGGTTAGAGTTGTCCTTGTATGGGTAGGAAATGGAGATTGTGTGATCATGGGGAAGATTTAATTAGTTTGTTATAAGGAAATGATTTCTTTAATTTAGGAAGGTGATTTATTTAGTTTAGGAGAGAGATTTGATTTTATTTTATTTAGTTTAGGAATGTGATTTAATTGGATTAGGAATGTGATTTATGAGATTTGATTTGATTCTTTAGTTTAGGCATGTGATTTAATTTAATTAGGAATGTGATTTATGAGATTTGATTTGATTTTATTAATTTGGGAAGGTGATTTGGTTTGATTTTAAAATGTGTTTAATGTGTGAATTTATTATTTTGGATGTGTTTTAATGGGTTTGGGCGTGAATGTGGTCCATTGGGCGTGTGGTTGGTGTTCTGGTGGGCTTGGTGTGGATTGCGGGGGGTTTTGGGCCAATGATGTGTGGATTGCGGGGGGTTTTGGGCCAAAGATGTGTGGCTTGTGGAGATTTTGGGTCAATGATAAGTTTTAAAACAGAGGTCCAACAAAAGAACCCACAGCTAATCAAACAAATTAAGTCCAACAAGACATTGATTTCTGAATTTCCCTTTCGACGTCCGTTTCCCGCGACTTCTGTGACTTAAATAGGTAGTGCCTCCATATGAGACTCATCATCGGGACTTATATGCAAAAATATAGTGCCTACAGTCACCCCCACTTTGATGGGACTTGTGCAGTGTGTGACAGTGACAATCCAATCAAAGTTATGCAATGCATTTTTACTTACCTGGCTCGCCAGCTGCCACCTGACTTGCATGTTGCTTCGAACTGAGTTGATGATGTGGTGAGGTGCTGCGACCCCTGAGGTTCATCCCTGCAAGATGCTGCGATCTCTAGGAATCACTATCGAACTGAACTGATGAGAGGTGGTCCATTTTTGAACTGTGCTCCATTTTTGGAACGCCATTTTCGGCATGCTAAACCTCATTTTGAGGAGTCGCTGATGTGATGGTTGTCCATTTTTGAACTGTGCTCCATTTTTGGAGCTCCATTTTCGGCATGCTAAACCTCATTTGAGGCGTCGCTGATGTGATGGTGGTCCATTTTTGAACTGTGCTCCATTTTTGGAGCGCCATTTTCGGCATGCTAAACCTCATTTTGAGGCATCGCTGATGTGATGGTGGTTCATTTTTGAATTGTACTCCATTTTTGGAGCGCTATTTTCGGCATGCTAAACCTCATTTTGAGGCATCACTGATGTGATGGTGGTCCATTTTTGAATTGTGCTCCATTTTTGGAGCGCCATTTTCGGCATGCTAAACCTCATTTTGAGGCATCGCTGATGTGATGGTGGTCCATTTCCAAACCGTTACTTGATGAGAGATGGCTCATTTGAACCCTTACTTGATGAGAGATGACTCATTTTTGAACCGTTACTTGATAAGAGGTGGCTCATTTTTGAACCGTTACTGGATAAGAGGTGTCTCATTTTTGAACCGTTACTGGATGAGAGTTGGCTTATTTTTGAACCGTTACTTGGTGAGAGGTGGCTCATTTTTTAACCGAGCTGCATGAGAAAGGGTAGACTGGTCGCCCCCAGTCTCGGTTCATCTTTCTGTCCTTTGCTACTTTTTCATTTTCTTCAACACCTGTGAATAAAAACAAAACACCAAAAGAATGCAAGTACGTCATGTGTATGCATGCATGCATGGATGAGTTTCCTATTCCGTTGGGTTAGGTATTCCTTGTGCTCTCTGTCGCCCTTCGCCCACTAACATCTTTGGTAGCCCCTGGGCATGCTTACAGTTTCCTTTTGTCAGTTCTCTATGGTGATTGCTCAGTCTTCTTTTACCTCATGGCTCGAGTTCTCGGTATATCACTTATTTGCGAGGTGGTAGACTGGTCGCCCCCAGACTTGGCTCAACTTTCTACTCTTTGCTACTTACATTAGGTCAAAGTAGGTCATGTGATGTGACGTTTCCATACCAACATAATGTACTGCCTCTTACGAAATAGTCCCAATAGTCATACATATCGTTGCCCTCAAAGGATGCCCAGTGTTGAAACCAGAGAACCTTCAAAGTACTCGAGGCAACTCAAATCCGAGCGTTTGAATAAATGATCTGAACCAAACTCAATTGTGTGTGTGCCAAGGTTCTTTCGCAGCTTAATCCTTAAGTAAGCCAACTCGATGATTTCGTCAAAAAAATGGGATCGATGGGTCAAACCAACCTAGATGTCTTAATTATGCCTATAGTTGCTTTTCTGTGCTCAATGTGGTATGGTTTTCTTTCTCTTTTGTCTCTTTCTTTTTTTCTTTTCATTTTGAACTTTTTTTTTTTCTTTTTTTTTTCTTCTTCTTTTTTCTTTCTTTCTCTTTTTTTCAACACACCTACTCTTTAAGGTAGCATTTCTCATCATGGTGGTCCTAATACTCACCCATGGGTAGCTTCATGCTTATCGATTATAGGTGGTTCAATTCTTTTCTTTAGAGACTTTTCTTTCATTTTCAACCATACCACTCATGATAACATAAGAAAATCAAGATAGACATCTAAGCAAATGGTCATTCACCGACCTACAATTTCTTCAACTAGTCACCTCGCCAATTACTCAGGTTTTCACCGCTAAGAACCTATAGTGAAATGCTTACGAGTCTAACATAGATCAATCACTCAAAGTATCAGATAAAAGCACATCAAGAGTTCATCGTTTCTAAGATTTCACCTTAAAGCAAACGATTTCATCAGTGGACTTATGCCTAACTATTAGGGACTAAGAACAAACAATTTTTCTTTTTTTTTTTCTCACTTTTTCCCTTTTTTTTCACAATGGGCTTTCTATCATTGCCATAAAGTGTTCTGTTCCTCGGTTTCCTTTTCCCCGATATCCATGTTTGCTAAACTCTTCTTTGACAAGTTTTCTTTTTCCTAACCCAACGGATATCTATGATGGCTTTCAAGACACGGGATTAACATGATGCGTGTATGCATGAGATGCAAGTGGTTATCAAAACAACATATATCCTCCTGACCGTCTGAACTTTCTAAGCCCGTCAAAGTTTTCATACAAGTCGGCCCATTATCATTTTGAAGAATTCAATCATACTATTGCAAGGTGCAAACTTGTCCCAGTTGAAAAAGGCCCAACAAAAATCATTTTGAAGAATTCAATCATAATAGAAAGGTAGTGAATGAAGGAAAACACCAAACCATTACCTAGCTTTAATAGTGCCTTTGATTAAACCCCTTCAACCCACTGTAGACATTGTTAACTAAAACAAAAATCACAAACATTACAATGTATTATTTCATGGCCGATTCTCTATCCCCAGTGGAGTCGCCAGACTCTAGGACACAGAAATCGGCGACGCTGTTCTAGGCTCGCGGCCTAGTCGGGAGTACGGAGTAGCCCACGGGGGAACTAAACGGAGAAATAACATGGATTCACCACCCAGTGTGAACTGAGAAAATGATTTAAAGCCGCACTCACCCCTCGCAAGGGAAGAACTTAAACAGTTGGGTTCAGAATGGTCTCTTACTTATGCCACTTGTAATGAACAGATTTATGTAATAATATAATTAAGTCTACGCAACAAAAACCTACATCTAAGTTTGCATACTACCTATATCTAAGTTTGCATGCATAAAAGTAAGTCGGAATAACGACAAGCACACAATCTCATGCATACATTAAATCGCTAAGCATGGCAATGTAAATAAATAATAATCTAAACATAAACATAGAAGAGACATAATCAAGTTCTTAATGCGAAAGAAATAACTAAATCATGCTTGGAAATAATCAATTAATCATGCATAAAAAATAACATACTAAACAACCTAATCATGCATAAAAGTAACATACTATTTCTAACAAACAACAAATAAACATAAGACCGGATGACACGAAATATGTGCGTCTCTCGAGTAGTACGTGGAATTGTATCCCGAGTGCAGACCGCACTACCGTCCATTCGGATTTGGCTATGGAATTTACGTCTGGGTTTCCGTCAGATATACCACGAGAGATAGCACAAAATCATTCATCCCATGGCCACAACACACATGAATCCATAATATGCATGCGAAGAAATAATAATAAATAACAGAAAAAAGATCTGGAATAAATAAAAGGGTGCCCTCAGGTCTAACCTCTTAAGTCGCCTCTTGGAAGTGCGTTACGCAGTTGTCGGAAGGGTTGATGCTCCGCAACTTTTCCGATTTACTAGTTTGCTGTTTTCCTTCGTTGCCTCGCTATTTTGGGCTGTTGTTTCCTCTATTTTTGCTATATTTTCTGGTCGTTGTGTTTGGTTACTGTTTACGGTATTTGGGGGCTGTTTTGGGTGACGGTTTGTGCGGTTTTGGGACTGCTTATGTTACAATTTTTGATGTTTTGGTTGTGTAGTTTTTCGGGACTATTTTACGGTATTTTAGGGGTACAGTTTGTGGGGATTTTGGGTCAAGGATAAGTTTTAAAACAGAGGTCCAACGAACGAACCCACAGCTAAGCAAACGAATTAACTCCAACAAGACATTGATTTCTGAATTTCCCTTCCGACGTCCGTTTCCCGCGACTTCTGTGACTTAAATAGGTAGTGCCTCCATATGATACTCATCATCGGGACTTATAAGCAAAAATGCAGTGCCTACAGAAGTCTTGTCACCTTTTTGTGTTTGACATCTAGTCACTTTTTGGTGATGGAAGTGGTTGAATACATTAATTATAATTTTCCCTCCATCACACTTTATCTTTTTGGTAAAGATATACACCATTTTGTAAGTTGAATTTGGTAATTGTTTTAGAAACAAGTACAAAAGAAAACAAAAAGCTCTATTTCCTTTCTCCCTTAGCCGAAACTTCAATGTTCTTCTCCTTTGATTTTGTTTCAAAAATCAAACCTTGCTAGCACATCAAAGAGTCTACAAAGGTAATAGGGAAACATCCCTTGAGTTTGGAATCTCATTCATCAAGCTTGGAGCTCAACACACAATCATTCAAAGATGAGCTTGGAGCACTTCAAAGGAGGCAAATTTTTATTGTCTACACATCCTACTTAGCCGATCAATGTAAGTTATTCCGCAAACTTCGTTGAGTATTCACACATCTTTTATGCTTAAATGATCCTAGGCATGTTCTTAGAGAACCCAACAGGAAACCAGGACATAAAGTCCATTGTCAAATCCAAATGGACGGTAATGTGGTCTGCACTCGGGATACAATTCCATGTACCATTGGATTTTATAACGTACAAGATTAATTAAATAGTTTAATATAAATCTTGACCATTTTAGGATTCTAAAATTTTAAACCAATTAGTGTTCTAGTATTTTAAGAGTTAAAATATAATAGGTCATTAATTTCACTCAAATTAAATTAGTTTAATTGAGCTATATTATTAGTAGAGACTAAGTGAAATTAGTGATAAAAATTTAAAGAGTTAAAATTGGTTAGGTCATTAATGGTGTACTAGTGTAAATAAGAATTATGATTTAGCCGCTATAATTTCTTTTACACTAGTTAAATTAAAATATTAGAAACCTTAACTCAAAATAGTGATTGGAAGAGGTATATACGACAGCATATCACGCGATCTCCGTTGTTAGTATGAAAATATGAGATTCAAAAGGCGCCTCGAGACGGATTTGCTTTCGTCCCACTATGAATGGTATCCATTTTGAGTCAATATCAAGTTTGGATTTCGAGAGGATAGAAATTCTAGATGTATCTGGTGAACTGACCTACCCTAAGGTGACACTTTACTAATTAAGTCCAAGGGTCTCGAAACGACTAGTCACACTCACAAAGGAATGATTAACTGTTAATCTGAATTCCTTGATCGAATCAAATGGTAGTTGGTTAATATTAGAATAAGAGTTATTCCTGCATATATTAATCAATTGAGATTGTCTCGATCTATCATGCAAATATCTGACCTACCTTACGGCGTCACTTATTTGTGGGATGATAAATTTCCATGGCATAGTAACTCTCTTAGGTTTCTAATTCGTTATTCATGGTTCATTCATCATGTTTAATTTTATGCCAAAATTATTTGATAATTTTAATATGCGATGAATGAATGTTAAATGCATGTTTATTTTATTTTTCAGCCATGGTTTCCCCGATAATTTCCATACTCTCAAATGATATATTAAAGGGATAAAATTATGTTAAGTGGAAAAGTAACATGAACGCTATCCTGGTCTGTGAAGACCTAAAATTTATCCTGATGGAGGAGTGTCCTCCCGAGCCAGTCAGAAATGCTGGCCAAGTTATGCACGATGCCTACCCGAAATGGGTCGCAGCTAATGAGAAAGCCCGCTGCTACTTGCTAGCATGGATGTCTGAGGTTCTTGCTGCAAAGCATGAACCTATGGCTTCAGCATCTCAGATGATGGAGTCATTGCAGGGCATGTTCTGGCAGCCTTCAGAGCGTCAACGTCATGAGGCTATGGTCTCAGCTATGACTGCTAGGATGAAGGATGTTACATCAGTCCGGGAGCACATCTTGAGGATGATGACCTATCTCAACACTGCTGAAACCCATGAAGCTCGTATTGACGAGTGTAGCCAGGTGACCATGATTATGGAAAATCTTCTGAAGAGTTTTCTTCAGTTTAAAAGCAACTATATTATGAACAAGTTAACTTTTACTTTGACCCAGCTGCTTAATGAGATCACCCACTATGAGTCCATGCGTGTGGATCCTCGTAAGCCCAGTACTGAGGCAAATATTACCGAGTCTTCAAATCTGCAAAGATAAAGAAGAATAGCACTGGGAAGGCTAAGGCTAAGCCCATGAAGAAGAAGAACAAGAAAGGCTCCAAGGATGCCAAGCCCAAGGGAAAATGTTTCCACTGCAACAAGAACAGGCATTGGAAAAGGAATAGTCCTCAATACCTTGCTGAGCTGAAGGAGGAAATGGATACAGGTAAATATGATTTACTCGTTATCGAATCTCTATTAGTGGAGGATGATAAATCCGCCTGGATTGTTGATTCTAGAGCCAATAACCATGTTTGTTCTTCTTTGCAGCTACTTGAATCATGGAGGGACCTTGCTGAAGGTGACTACACCATGAGGGTCGGGAAAGGGGTTGCAGTTTCAGCAAGAGCAATGGGAGTTTCTATTTTAAATTTTACAAATAATAGTTATTTAAATTTGAACAATGTGTTATTCATTCCCGATTTTCGCAGGAATTTGATTTCTGTTTCTAAACTTTTGGATGATGGTTTTTGAATTTCTTTAATAGCAATTCGGTTATTATTCGAAGAAATAGATTAACCATATACACAGGGAAATCAGAAAATAACTTGTATGTGTTAAGACCGTTAACACATAGGTCACTGCTCAACGCTGAAATATTTAAGGTTGAGAAACCGAAAACTAAACAGCAAAAGATTTCCCATGATGACACATATTTGTGGCATCTTAGACTTGGTCATATCAGCCTTGACCGGATAGATAGATTGATAAAGAACGAAGCCTTAAAACAGTTAAAGCTCAGAACTTTACCAGTCTGCGAATCTTATTTAGAAGGGAAAATGACCAAGAGACCTTTTACTGGAAAAGGTATAAAAGCCAGTCAACCACTTGAGCTTATACATTTGAACTTTTATTGACTGATGAATGTAAGAGCCCGAGGTGGTTATGAATACTTCATCATATTTATTGATGATTTTTGTAGATATGGGTATGTTTACCTAATACAGCACAAGTTAGATACTTTTGAAAAGTTCAAAGAGTATCATGCTGAGGTTGAGAATCAATTACGAAAACCAATCAAAACTCTACAATCAGATCATGGAGAAGAATACCTTGATAGATATTTCAAGGAATTCTTGGTTGAGCATGGGATAGTATCCTAGCTCACAATACCTGGAACACCATAGCAAAATGGTGTTGCAGAAATGAGAAATCGAACCCTACTAGACATGATGAGATCTATATTTAGTTATAGCTCACTACTTAGTTCGTTTTGGGGATATGCATTCCAAACTGCAATGCATATCCTTAATGTAGTTCCATCTAAGTTTATTCCTAAGACTCCCTTAGAGTTGTGTAGTAGTCGTAAAACTACTTTATGAAATTTCCGCATATGGGGGTGTCCGGCACATCTGTTGAAGAATAAGACTACAAAGTTGGAGTCACGTTCTCAGGTGTGCCTATTTGTAGGCTATCCTAAGGAGACTAGGGGTGGATACTTCTATAGCCCTGAAGATAACAAAGTGTTTGTATCGACAAATGCTACGTTTCTAGAGGATGACTATTTGAGGGAGTTCAAACCTCGAAGTAAAGTGTTACTCGAGGAGTTACTTGCTGGTTCAACAAGCACACTATCGTCAACGATAATTGACAAATACATAGCACCTTCGACATCTGAACGTCAGATGCAAGTTCATCAGACTGATCTGCCACCTAGACGTAGTGAGAGGGTTGTACGAAAACCTGATCGCTATCTAGGAGTTGGAAAGGCACAATTTGTCACATCCAGCGATGGTATAGATGATCCATTGACCTATCGTAGTTGATAAGTGCATGAAAATGTATTTTGAATATCGCTAATTCGGCTTGATTATCATGTGTTTAATCTTAATTATAGTTTATTTTGTGCTTTGTTATTAGGAAGCAATGGAATATGGACGTTGGAGCAATTGTACGTGTTTCAGGACCTTACGGACACATCGGAAGCACGTAGGAAACGAGCAAAAATGCAGGAATCGTTATCCTTCAAAGCTACGGCCACGCATCGCGACGCGTAATGGCCACACGTTGCGACACAAATACGTTTTCCAGGGTTTTACTTCGTTCATTTTTTTACGCAAGTAAGGACTCTAAGACTTCTCTATATAAACCCAAGCTCGTCCAAAACCCTAGAAGAGAGGAGAACCAGAGAGAAAACACACCACAAAGATTAAATCATATATTTGAGATTGAAGAACGAAGAAACTCCAAGCCGGACAGGATGCTGCTGCAATCTCTTCAGGCTATGTCTCTTTCTTCTATGGAGAACTAATCTTCTAGGCAAAGCTGAGGATGAACTCTTGTAATTGATTTCTTATATTCATGTTGTTCATTCTTGAATGCTTTTTAACCTTAATACGATTGATGTTTTGTTATTCTTTATTATCTTTCGATTTACGAATCCGGAAATCGTGTTTTACCAATTTACATATAAGAATAGTCATGATTCTTCTATATGTGATTGGGAAATTCAATTGTAACTGGTAAAGTTATTTTGTGAGTTAATCTTCTGTTGCAGTATTCCATAACACCGCAGGGAGTAGTTGAGGATGTTTTACTGCAAATTGATAAATTCTACTACCCAGTTGATTTTCTAATTTTAGATATTCAATCTGTGGTTAATGCTGAATCGAAAATTCCTCTCATCTTAGGTAGACCTTTTCTTGCTATAGCTAATGCCCTTATCAATTATAGGAATGGTCTCATGAAGATATCATTTGGGAACATGACATTGGAAGTAAATATTTTTCATGTTGAGAAACAACCATGAGATGATGATGAGTGCCAATACAGATACCTGATAGACACAGTCTTACGGGAGACAGGCTCTACACCATATAAATCTAACCCTCCCGAACTGGAGCTGATCCCAAAGAACCGTAAAAAGAGGAAAATGATCCATGTATAAATTACAACAGCCAGATAAAAATTTGTTTTCAAGACTTAATCACCAATGTCTGCCGAAGAAGAAAGAACATGAGACTACTTGGTCCTCTACATGGAAGCCACCATGACAACTTGGGTGGTTACGTCTGGCTGAATATGTTAAACTTAGCGCTAACATGGAGGCAACCCTTGCATCTGTATTTATTTTATTTTGTTTTATTTTATCTTACTTATTTTATTTTCTTTACTTTAGTTGTATTTTATTGTGTGCTAATTGCATATTTATTATTTGCATGAATATTCACGCAGCTGTTAGCACAAACTACGTAGTTCACACAACCAAAGTCTCACCAACAGGAGCCTGATCAACTCCATGCCTGGTAGTATTGTTCCTTACTTCTTTTTCTTTATATATATCTTACATTGAAGACAATGCAAGTTTTAGGTTGGGGGTGTATGCATGCACATTATAATACCTGTTATAAATTACATGTTATTATTATTTTTTAAAAAAATATTTTGTCTGTTTTTAGTCCTTAATAGTAAAGCATAGGTCCAATGATGATATTGTTTGCTTTAAGGTGAAATCTTAGAAATGATAAGTTCTTTAATGTACTTTTATCTGCTGCATTGAGTAGTTGATCTAGGTTAGACTCGTAAGTACTTAACTATAGGTTTTAGCAGTGAAAGCCTAAGTAGTTGGTAAGATGACTAGTTGAAGAAATTTCATATCGATGAATGACCGTTTGATTAGTTGTCTACCCTGATTTGCTAGTGTTATGATGTATGGTTAAAAAATGACGAGAAAGTCTCTAAAGAAATAAATTAAACTACCTATAATTGATAAGCGTGAAGCTACCCATGGGCGAGTGTTAGGACCACCATGGGGAGAAATGTTACCTTAAAGGGTAGGTAGGTTAAAGAAAAAAAAAAGAGAAAAGAAAAAGTTTAAAAAAAGAAAAAAAATAGACAAAGAAAAAAATTCATACCATGTTGAGCACAGAAACACAATTACAGAGCATAATTGAAATATCTAGGTTGATTTGACCCATCGGATCCCAATTTTTAAACGAAATCATTGAGTTGGCTTACCTAAGAATCAAGTTGTGAATGAACATTTACACACACACACATTGTGAGTCTGGCTTAGATGATTTATTCAAGAACTTGGATTTGAGTTACGTTGAGTACTTTGAAAGTTCTTTGATTTCATTACTAGACATTCTTTGAGAACGATAATATGTGTAACTATTGGGACTATTTCAGTTTGCTATTTCATTTTGTTATTTTTGCATGATTGTATGTTTTGAATGATGTTTGTGGGTGTCATCACTGTAAGCCCTCACGATACTATAACTCATCAACTAGGGCCACTTAGGGGTTTAAAGGCTTGTTGCATACGCTAAATGCAATCGTGATCGCTACGAAAGTGGCTTAGATGTTTATTTATTTATTCAATTTAGTTATTAGTTTCTTTTTGCGCTTGAATTTCTAGGGACTAGTAATAAGCTGGTTGGGGGTTGTGATAAGTGCATGAAACTGTACTTTGAACATCGCTAATTCGACTTGATTATCATGTGTTTAATCTTAATTATAGTTTATTTTGTGCTTTGTTATTAGGAAGCAACGAAATATGGATGTTGGAGTAATTGTACGTGTTTCGGGACCTTACTGATACATCGGAAGCACGCAGGAAACGAGCAGAAATGCAGGAATCATTATCCTGCAAAGCTACGGCCATGCGTCGCGACGCGCAATGGCCACGCGTCACGACACATATACATTTTCCAGGGTTTTGCTTAGTTCAATTTTTTTTACGCAAATAAGGACTCTTGGACTTCTCTATATAAACCCAAGCTCGTCCAAAACCCTAGAAGAGAGGAGAAACAAAGAGAAATAGAAAGAAAACACAAAACAAAGATTAAATCACATATTTGCTAAAGTTGTTTTGTGAGTTAATCTTCTGCTGCAGTATTGTTTGTGGGTGTATTGTCAACGTTAGATAGGTCATAACGTTAACTTTGTATGTTGTTAACATAAAGAAAATAATTCATCAATTACATTAGAATTTAATATGTTTGGAATTGAATATCTTCTGATTGTTGGTTTGAGATGTGAAGCCTTCAATTGAGTAATAAAAAGAATCAATAATTGAATAAAGGAACTTGATACAAGAGGGATTCCTAACGCTTTGCTGTTTCTCTCTATTGATAATTCTTGCATACTTTTCATAATATTTAGTTTAAATTACCAATTCAATCATTCTATTTAATTAAGTCACTGCTAACGTTTTGTTTAAGTAAATTAGTTCCTTATAACAATCTCTCTGAGGAATCGAAACGCCAATTATACTGTGATAACTGCGAGTACTCTTTGGGCGTAACCAGTAGTGCAATGGATGATTCTGATAAAGAGGAATGACTCAAAGCCCTCAACCTGGAGATGGAGTCTATGTACTCTATCTCAGTCTAGGAACTTGTAGACCAACCTGATCAGGAAAAAAATATAGGTTGCAAGTGGATTTATGATGAGTGGTATTTATATCACTTATTCCCACTCATTTAACCTAATATTTTGTATAGTTTCTTGAGTTTTGTAAACGTTTTGATATGTTTTGTGTTATTTTGTAGATAAATAAAGTTTGGAAAGCATTGGAGGTAATTTGGGGCAAAAACGGACAAAAATGCGTCAACAGGGATATTTTGGTCTTAAGCGCGTCGCGACGCCAAGACTTCCGCGTCGCGACTTCTAAAATGCGCCGAACAGTGCTAACGTGCGCCGGGTCCACAAATCAGAATCTGAGAAAAGTTTGACTTTGCTAAAATGCGCCGTGCCACGTGTCACAATCACAGCCGATCTGCTAACATGCGTCGTGCCACGTGTCAGCATCCTACGGTGCCGACAGTCATCATCGCCACGTGTTCCACGTGTCATTCCATGTCATCAGCCACGTTAGCAAGTCAACAAGTCAACATTGCCACCTCACCGCCACGTCATCATCAGCCAATCAGGAAGTGACACGTGTCGCAATTCTATGGTGCCGACAGTGTCTTTCCCACGTGTCGCCACGTCACCGCCACGTCAGCGCCACGTCAGCATCAATTATTGGATATCCTATCCTTATCTGACACGTGGAGGATAAGAATCTCAGCGACCAATCAGAAGCCGCCACGTGTCACAATAATTGAAGCCCAACCACTCTGCCACGTGTCACCTTATCAGCTTATCCAGAATCTTCAAACCAGCAAACCAGAGCGTGCCACGTCGACAAATTTGGCGTAGCGACGCTGAGGACCTGGCGTCGCGACGCTGGATCCTACCGAGGCCTATAAATTGAGCTCGAGATTTCAGAATTCATTGCACCTTCCTCTCTCTTAAATTCTTTCTAAAGAGAGAGTTTCTCTCTCTAGATTCTTTAGTTTTTTAGTTTTTTTTAGTTTTTTAGTTTTTTAATTTTTAGTTTTGTAATTTATTTTAATTACGTTTTTTTAATAATAGTAATTAATTTTTACTTTATACTTTTTACAGTTTTTACTATTTACCATGAGGAGGTAACTTCCCCAGCTAGGGTGAAAGGTAATTCTTTTACTGTTACTATTTAGATTAATCTCCCTTAAAAATAATATATTCACTATTTAAAATATTGACTTAAAAAGGATACCGCCAGATTGGTCGGTTGGTAATTCATTTTAATCTGGTTTAAACCTGACTACTAAAGGATACCGCCAGATTGGTCGGTTGGCAATTTAATTTTGGTTCCGCCTTTATGGCTGGTTGGACTTAATTGGACTTAATCAGGTTACCGCCTATATGGCTGGTGGAGAAAGAATCACAAGTTTATATATTATTTTATGGGAGATATCTAAATTAGTAGTAGTAAAAGTAATTCCTTTTACCTTAGCATTTTATTTTCTTTTACTTTTCAGTTTTACTTTATGTCTTTTACTTTTCAGTATTTTTACTTTATGTCTTTTACTTTTAAGTTGTTACTAGCCCTAGTTATGTGTTAGTTATCTGGGGTGTGATGAATTCTAATATCACCGGTTTATAAGGGGTTATTTATAGTTTGGGTAATTTAAAGGTTTACTTATTAAGTCTTAATCTTAATGCTTCTTGTTGTCTGATCACCAATAAGATTGATGTGGTAAATCTAAAATGAACTAGACATAGGGATTTTAGGTTTCAGCCTTAGACTAAATAGCCCACGATCTTCCTTGAGGATAGATAACCCTTTAATAGATTTCCTTACAGGATAGGAATATACCTGTCGGGCGGGGGTAGCCATAATTGGAACTTAAACTTAATGAATCCAGATAATTTGGTTGACATAGACATATGGTTCAATTGGGTTAAACTGGGTATTTGCATCTGACCATCGACAGAGGCTTTTGCATAATTTAGTGTTCCAGGTTAGTAAACTGATTTATTACACAAACATAAAATAACCACTTCATCTTTTAAATGATATTAGAATGATTCACGACCCTAGATCTTTGTGTCTTTTGTTATTTTCCTTAGTATTTTCTTTTGTCTTTTTATTTATTTATTTTGTAAAACCACATTCAACCAATCAAACAATCATTATCTTCTCCATTTAATTAGATATCTGTAATAAATAGATTCAACAATTAATAACAACAGTATGAATTAAGTCCTCGTGGGATCGATATTTTTATACTACTTGAACGATACGTGCGCTTGCGTTATACGTGTGTGTTTACGCCGGTCAAGTTTTTGGCGCCGTTGCCGGGGACTTATATTTCTTGAGTTGTTAATTTTGAAGCTATCCAATTTACTTGTATCTAATTTTCTTTATCTTTATATGTAATTTTTATTTCTTTATTGTATTTTCAGGTGATTGAAAAATGGAACACTACTGGGAGATTGAGAGATTACGAGCTTTACAAGAAAATACACCCCAAATCTGGGCGCAACAGTCCGGTTTTCTGAGGCCTGTTGTCCAGCCCAACAATTATCACTGGATGCCAGAACCAAGCAATACTACATTTGCTCAACAGAACGAGATGGGGAGATGTATGATATGTGATGGTAACCACCCGAGCGATCAATGTATATACCGTTTAGGGTGGCAGAGCTATCAAGATCCTTCATGGTATGACGAGCCATCACATTTCACAGAACCACATTTTTCATCTTATCCACCATCTACCTATGATTTCCATCAACAATCAGAACCATCAAAGATTCACATGCTCAAAGATTGGCTCGTAGAACGGGAAGCTCAATTAGATGCACAAATTCAGAGACAATCAGAAATCCTTCAAATGATGACAAATCAAATGAGACAATTCACAGAAAACCAGGACTACATACCTCAAGAACCAGTTTCAGATGACACTGATGAAGCCTTCAAATACCAATCATTTCACAATGACACTTCAACAGAGGAGGAGGCTGAGCAGTATCAACAACCAGAGGTATCAGTTCAGGAACCCAAACCGGCAAAGTCTCAATTTGACTTTTATTATTCAGATTCTGACGAGGATGAAGCTGATCTATTTGTACCAACTGCACCAACAACAGAGGATCAAACATTCAATCCTCAAAATGAAGATCTTGGAGCATGCTTTACCATGATGTTTGAAGAAGATCTATCTGAACCATTCATTCCGGTCATATCAGAGGATGAAAACCTAATGTCAGAAACATCTTTGTATCCTCAGGTTGACAATTTTGAAGCATGTATTTCACAGATGACGGATGAAGAATTAAATACAAAAATTTTAAAATTCATCTGTGAAGAAAAGGTGGAGCAAGAAACAGAGCAAATGGAGGAGCAAATGTCTGACCTTAATAAAGATCCAGAGCATTCAGGAGAAACATCACTGTTTTGGGGAGTACAAATCAAAGATATCACCCAGAAGCTTGACAGAATGGAACTTCCATTCCAAGTCAAGCACCATATAAGACATCCTGATTTTCTTTCTTTCTTTGCAGGAACCACTGGAACAACAAGGAGCAAAAAGGTGGCACAAGCACTGAATGGGACAAACCTCTTTTTGCCACCTTACCGTTGGAAGAGACCCTTCAAAAGCAACGCTCACGAGATTGTTTTTGATCGGACATCTAAAACGACATTGAAACCTCCTTAACAGATGAATTTCAGTCACGTCTGGCTGAAGACGAAAAATTTAGCGCTAGCAGGGAGGCAATGTTGGGGTTGGTGCTCAGAGCGCCAATCTGGGCCGTATTTATGTCTGATTCATGAATACAAACATCCCCTTATTCCATAATATTACTTATTTATGGTTGCACCTCTTGTTCTTATATACATATTCGATCTGATTACGATTAGATTGAAACTAAATATGGTTTAGTGATATGTATATATTAGACAAAGGCCCGATAATATATAATGCAGTACACAGTTACAAAGTTAGTTTGTAATTGACATTGGGAAGTGTCACTACTATATGTATATTATCAAACATAGTTCCTGGTCAAGATTTGCTAACACGGGTCGGTTAGTCAAATCCGTTGAGACCAGTACATGTCGTATATCGAGACTTGGTCCGATGGTTTATCCCAATGAACCATGAGTCTAGGGAGACTCGTATAGACGTGTAGGTGTTTATAGTAGATAAACACTGAACGGCTCACCGAAGATTCTTAATGGATGGTACGCCAACGTCAATAAGAATCTTCTCGGGTT
The DNA here is from genome assembly GCA_019454045.1 of Zanthoxylum bungeanum. NCBI lineage: Eukaryota > Viridiplantae > Streptophyta > Magnoliopsida > Sapindales > Rutaceae > Zanthoxylum > Zanthoxylum bungeanum. The sequence continues at coordinate 103,428 of SKCR01019365.1, read as the reverse complement.
GAGTAGCATAGTGGTCCTTCGACTTGAGACACCACTGTGGATGTATGAGACATCCTCCACACTTAGATGGCAGTCACGTCACCGATCTATTTAGATCAGACCTCCGCCTGTTCGTTGGGTGTGGATCGATCCTCAGGATATCCTGTGTGTGTCAAGATAGGATCCGTCAGTTCTGTGTACAGAGCATAGGTAGTCCATATATTGTTAGCAGTCTGTTAAATCTGTGGCCACAGTATACTTCGGAAGTAAGTTCCGAATGTTATTTAGAGATTGCTAATAGATACGTCGACGAGATAATACCTATAGAGATTTGACGTTTACATCTATATCTCTGGGATTATCTGGATACCTGTGACGGAGGGATTATACGTATGCAATGACCTCGACCTGTATGATTCAGCTAGTTTATCCGTGATCGTCATAATCTACGGGTGGATAGATTATGTACATGAATTGGATTTCGTGACGGATATACCTGAATCTAGAGAGTCTCAATAATGAAACATACTCGTAGAGCACTAGAGCAACATTTATGAATAATGATGATTATTTATAAATCGTTTAATCGTTAAACGAAAAATACATGCGAACGGGCCGAACCGTCATTTCCTAATTAATGTGTATTTGTATTTAATATATGATATTATTAAATACACATTAATAAATAGTCAAATAAAGGTATTTGACATATATCATCAATATATGTATTTGAGATATTTAAAGTAAATATAATACATATATTTGATATATTTGTATTTAATTAATTATTTAATTATTTAATTGTTAAATGATTAATATAATTAAAATATAAATATATCACCAAATGATAAAGTTAGGAAATGATTATAAGTGTAAATGTTTGACTTTACATTAAAGGAAAAGGTTGTCAAATTGATTTTGACTTCTTAAGATATTTGTTCAAAATTGTTTGAAAAATAAAAATATCTTTTTCCTTTATTTTCTTTTAATTTCGGCCAATACACTTAATATATAAGAGATATATTTTTCTTAGTTGCATTTGTTGACTTAATTAAATATCTATAAAGTGTTATTAAGATATTTTATCAAGTTGATCAAATGTAAGGTGAAATGAAATTGAAATTAATTAACTTGTATTTGGTTTGGTGAATTTCGGCCAAGGCATCTTTGATACAAGTATATATTGTTTTTCATTTCATTTCATTGTTAACCTAATACACTTTAAAGAAAACTCCATTAAAGTAAGCAAAGGATGCTAGAGAGAAAAGAAAGGAAAAATCAAGAAAAACTTGGAAAATAGTAAGTATTTCCAACCTTCCATTAGAGAGTAATTTGTTCCTCTTGTTGTGGGCAACATCTTGTGATGTTCTTGAGTTTTTTCTATTCTTTATTCTTTGTGTTTTGATGGATAAAAGTTTGGTGAAAGTGTAGAGCATGTATAATGGAGGAAGCTTGTGACTAGTGTAGTTATAAGTATTCTTTTAAGGTTTTGGAAACCATGTTGCTAATCTAGAGTTGTTGACCCACTCTTAGATGACCTAGATTTGATCTTGAGTTGTTTCATTGTGTTGAGACTTTGATTGGATGGAAGAAACATGATTGAAGTAGTTGATTTAACCAATTTGGTCTAATTTGTCCAATTTGAAGAAATTGAAAAATTAGGGTTCATGACCAATTCCAAATTTGGGGGTTTTCATATATGTTGTGTATTTGGATGTGTATATGATGCATATAAAGTTTCATGTTCATTGGATTACATCTTGATGTGTTTTGATGCATGAAATGACAGAGTGCACAAAATGGCACATTGATGGTGCATTCGGCCAAAGGAGTCAAAAATGGGATTTTGTGTTGCCTTGGTGTTTTGATGTTTTGAACTTGCTAAGTTCATCTTAGAAATGATTTAGAATCATTCAAAATTGATTAGATCAATTTCGGACTAAAATGGACAAAATACCAAAGTAAGGGCAATTTGGTAAATTCACTTAAATATGATTTATTTGAATTTTATTTCATAATTTGATTATTGGATAATTAAATAAATATGTTTATTTAATTAATCCGAGAAAAAGTTTTGAAATCGGAAGATACGATCTTCCGCCGCTTCCGCTGCGTTACCGGATTCAGCCCCTAAAAACCCCTACAGGCAACCCATGCAATTTGTTGTAATTTCTGTTTTATTTTGTGTATACATGTTGTAGAATTTTTTTTTTTAATTTTGTGTGTTATTTTTGTAGGGAAAAGCACAAACGGAGCATTTTTAGACAGAAGGAATGGTGTTTGGCAAAAATGAAAGCTAATTCATTAGCGATGGCTGAATAATGAATGGATTCTTGAAACGCATCCTAATGGATTTATATACCAAACGAGTATCGTATTGCGTACACAATTCCGTTGCTTTAATTATTGCTTTGATTCGCTTTTCTATTGTAATTATCTTTATTTTCGTAGACAGGATCCAGACTTTTTGACCTTTCACGATTTCTTTTGTTGTTTAGCTAACAATCGTCCTCTGGAAGATATTAGTGCTATTATTACTCACCCTTTTTCAGGTACTATAAATTCAGCCCGTCATTACACTTTTGAAGGCATCCTGATTTGAAAAAGAAATAAATAAAAAATGGAAGCCACTTCAAGAAGACGAGTAGAAAACATCTGTGTGTTTTGCGGTACTAGTATTGGTACTAAACCACAATACGTAGAAGCAGCACAGGAATTGGGTCGAGTATTAGCAGCAAGGAATATGCACTTAATATATGGCGGAGGCAATCTCGGACTTATGGGGATTGTTTCAAAGGCTGTACAGGAAGGAGGCAGTAACGTTTTGGGAATCATCCCAAAACCCTTGGCAGAGGCAAATCTTATTGGATCATCAAACGGCGAGGAACTGATCGTGCCAGGTATGTCTGAACGACTGGTAGAAATGATTAACCGTGCTGATGCTTTTATCGCTTTGCCAGGTGGCTTGGGTACATTGGAGGAAATATTTATAGTATTATCTTGGGCGAACCTGAACATACACCAGAAACCGCTTGGACTGCTCAACGTTGATGGATTTTATGATTTTCTTTGTGTGTTTCTTGATGATGCTCGGAGAAATGGGTTCGTGTCAAAACCTATGAAAGAACTCATCTTCACTGCCAGAACTGCTCCGGATCTAATAGACCAACTCATAGCCTATGAACCACAAGTTGACCCTATCCTTTCAAAGATAAATTGGTCCGAGGACGATCGTGGTAAGAGGTGTCGAATTAATCTGGATCTTAACCTTTAATTTCCTGTAGATTTTCAGCTAACCAGGTACGACCTTCTTAACTCTCCTATTACTGTTTAAGACATTGGGGACAATGTCTCATTTAGGTTTGGGGGAGGAAATTAGTTGATTAGTACCTTGTTTTTAGTTTGTATGTTGTTTTTATTTTTAGTCCAAAATTTTTCGAAAAATACAAAAAAATTGAAAAATTTTCAAAAAAATTACAAAAATATTTTGCGTTTTAGTATTTTTAATTTGACTAAAAAAGTGAAATTGGTAAGAGATAGCTGAGTAAGGAGTTTCCATTCCTGAGACGTATCTCAAGCCTATTTTCGAAACAAGTTAATTTTTGTTTATTTCATTTTGAATTATTTAATTTGTGAATTCTCCTTAAAACGGACTAAAAGGAATCTTCATATGCTCAGTTGACATGTATTATCAACATATATAGTAACATACGGACATGAGCTAAAATTGAAAAGTTTGTAATATTCAGTGCTATAGTTTAATTGGAGGAAACATCTTAAAAAGCAGTGGAGTTAAAAAAAAAAAAAAAAAAAACGTCCAAGATCCGAGTTAATAAGTCTGTAAGGGTGTTTTAACACCTAGTGACCTAAAACCAACTGGTTTGGGAGTCACTGGCCCAAAGCTCGCTACATGGATCAAAGATGCTGCAAAAATATATATATCTGAAGTCTGAGTAATTAAGTCCGTATGGGTGTCTTAACACCTGGTGCCTTAAAGCTAACTGGTTTGGGAGCCACCGACCCAACACTCGCTACATAGATGGAAGATATTGTATATAAATAAAAAAATAGAGAAAAATCAAAGAAAAAAATCAGAAAAATCAGAAAAATTATTCCATTGCTATAAAAAGGTTCTGATAAGACTTTATGACAAAAATATTACTCTCTTATCAACTGCACTTATGACTGTTGTGGGCAAAAATGAGTTGATTAATATTTTGTTGGCTGTGTATATGAAGAATGGTAAATATAATCGGAGAATTTACTTATTCAGTAATTTAGAATAAAACAAAACAACTAGTAACTTGGAGTAGAAGTTTCACCTGATTAGTCACTAACATCTTTATTCTCTTTTCGCTTGTCTTTTTGCTTTTGTGTGCATTAGTTTTAACTAACTTTTTACTTTTGTAAACTGTTTGTGGGTATCATTGCTGTAAACCCTCACGAGACTACAACTCGTCCACTAGGGACACCTAGGGGTTTAAAGGCTTGTTGCATATGCTAAATGCAACCGTGATCCCTACGAAAGTGGCTTAGTTAATTTATTCATGTTATTTTATTTTATGTTTTGCTCGAGGACTAGCAAAATGTTAGGTTTGGGGGTGTGATGAGTGGTATTTATATCACTTATTCCCACTCATTTAACCTAATATTTTGTATAGTTTCTTGAGTTTTGTGAACGTTTTGATATGTTTTGTGTTATTTTGTAGATAAATAAAGTTTGGAAAGCATTGGAGGCAATTTGGGGCAAAAACGGACAAAAATACGTCAACAGTGATATTTTGGTCTTAAGCGCGTCGCGACGCCAAGACTTCCGCGTCGCGACGTCTAAAATGCACCGAACAGTGCTAACGTGCGCCGGGTCCACAAATCAGAATCTGAGAAAAGTTTGACTTTGCTAAAATATGCCGTGCCACGTGTCACCATCACAGCCGATCTGCTAACATATGTCGTGCCACGTGTCAGCATCCTACGGTGCCGACAGTCATCATCGCCACGTGTTCCACGTGTCATTCCATGTCATCAGCCACGTTAGCAAGTCAACATTGCCACCTCACCGCCACGTCATCATCAGCCAATCAGGAAGTGACACATGTCGCAATTCTATGGTGCCGACAGTGTCTTTCCCACGTGTCGCCACATCGTCGCCACGTCACCGCCACGTCAGCATCAATTATTGGATATCCTATCATTATCTGGCGACCAATCAGAATCCGCCACGTGTCACAATAATTGAAGCCCAACCACTCTGCCACGTGTCACCTTATCAGCTTATCCAGAATCTTCAAACCAGCGAACCAGAGCGTGCCACGTCGACAAATCTGGCGTAGCGACGCTGAGGACCTGGCGTCGCGACGCTGGATCCTACCGAGGCCTATAAATTGAGCTCGAGATTTCAGAATTCATTGCACCTTCCTCTCTCTTAAATTCTTTCTAAAGAGAGAGTTTCTCTCTCTAGATTCTTTAGTTTTTTAGTTTTTTTTAGTTTTTTAGTTTTTTAATTTTTAGTTTTGTAATTTATTTTAATTACGTTTTTTTAATAATAGTAATTTAATTTTTACTTTATACTTTTTACAGTTTTTACTATTTACCATGATGAGGTAACTTCCCCAGCTAGGGTGAAAGGTAATTCTTTTACTGTTACTATTTAGATTAATCTCCCTTAAAAATAATATATTCATTATTTAAAATATTGACTTAAAAAGGATACCGCCAGATTGGTCGGTTGGTAATTCATTTTAATCTGGTTTAAACCTGACTAATAAAGGATACCGCCAGATTGGTCGGTTGGCAATTTAATTTTGGTTCCGCCTTTATGGCTGGTTGGACTTAATTTGACTTAATCAGGTTACCGCCTATATGGCTGGTTGGAGAAAGAATCACAAGTTTATATATTATTTTATGGGAGATATCTAAATTAGTAGTAGTAAAAGTAATTCCTTTTACCTTAGCATTTTATTTTATTTTACTTTTCAGTTTTACTTTATGTCTTTTACTTTTCAGTATTTTTACTTTATGTCTTTTACTTTTAAGTTGTTACTAGCCCTAGTTATGTGTTAGTTATCTGGGGTTGTGATGAATTCTAATATCACCGGTTTATAAGGGGTTATTTTATAGTTTGGGTAATTTAAAGGTTTACTTATTAAGTCTTAATCTTAATGCTTCTTGTTGTCTGATCACCAATAAGATTGATGTGGTAAATCTAAAATGAACTAGACATAGGGATTTTAGGTTTCAGCCTTAGAGTTAATAGCCCACGATCTTCCTTGAGGATAGATAACCCTTTAATAGATTTCCTTACTTGATAGGAATATACCTGTCGGGCAGGGGTAGCCATAATTGGAACTTAAACTTAATGAATCCAGATAATTTGGTTGACATAGACATATGGTTCAATTGGGTTAAACTGGGTATTTGCGTCTGACCATCGACAGAGGCTTTTGCATAATTTAGTGTTCCAGGTTAGTAAACTGATTTATTACACAAACATAAAATAACCACTTCATCTTTTAAATGATATTAGAATGATTCACGACCCTAGATCTTTGTGTCTTTTGTTATTTTCCTTAGTATTTTCTTTTGTCTTTTTATTTATTTATTTTGTAAAACTACATTCAACCAATCAAACAATCATTCTCTTCTCCATTTAATTAGATATCTGTAAATAAATAGATTCAACAATTAATAACAACAGTAGGAATTAAGTCCTCGTGGGATCAATATTTTTATACTACTTGAACGATACGTACGCTTGCGTTATACGTGTGTGTTTACGCCGGTCAATCTACAAGAGAAAGATGAGGGCAGATGGGAACATACAGATCTTCAAGGATAAGCTAGTGGCCAAGGGTTATTCCCAGAAGGAGGGAGTTGACTATGAGGAAACTTTCTCGCCAGTAGCCATGCTAAAATCCATCCGTACTCTTTTGTCCATTGCCGCATATTATGACTGTAAGATTTGGCAAATGGATGTCAAGACTGCATTCTTGAATGGCAATCTGGTGCGTGTATCTATATGGTACAACGAGAGGGGTTCATAGCCAAAGGTCAAGAGCAAAAGGTTTGCAAGCTGCAAAGGTCCATTTATGGACATAAACAAGCATCTCGATCTTGGAATATAAGATTTGATACCATGATTAAGTCTTATGACTTTGAGCAGATTGTTGATGAGCCTTGTGTATACAAGCGCGTCATTGATAAAAAGGTGATTTTTCTTATTTTATACGTCAATGATATTTTACTCATTAGGAATGATGTTAAGATATTATCCGATGTGAAAACATGGCTAGCTAACCAAGTCCAAATGAAAGATTTGGGAGAGGCCAATTATGTTCTTGGGATTCAGATACTTTGGGATCGCAAGAAAAGACTGTTAGTTATGTCTCAGGCAACCTAAATCGACAAGATCCTTGTGCGATTTGGGATGCAGAATTCCAAGAAAGGCAATCTGTCTTATCGACATGGAATTCATTTTCAAAGTAATAGTCTCCTAAGAAACCTCAACATCTATTTTACAATGAGACATATCACATATACCTCAGCAGTTGGTAGTCTCATATATGCTATGTTAAGCACGAGACCGAACATCTATTTTACAATGAAAGTAGTCAGTAAGTTTCAGTCTAACCCAGGATTAGATCATTGGGTGGCTGTGAAACACATTCTCAAGTATCTTAAGAGAACGAGAGATTATATGCTTGTATATTCCAGTGAAGATATGATCCTTAGGGGATATACAGACTCTGATTTTCAAACAGATGTCGATTCTAGGAAATCAACATCTAGATCAGTGTTTACCCTAGATGGTGGGGCTATAGTATGGCGGAGTATAAAGAAATCTTGCATTGCTGACTCCACCATGGAGGCTGAATATGTAGCAGCTTGTGAAGCAGCTAAGGAAGCAGTCTGGCTCCGTAAATTCTTGGGAGATCTGGAAGTTGTTCCAGATATGGATAAACCACTCACACTTTATTATGATAATAGTGGAGCAGTGGCAAATTCAAAAGAACCAAGAAGCCTCAAGTGGGGAAAACATATAGAGAGGAAATATCATCTCATCATGGAGATAGTACAGAGAGGAGATGTTATTGTCACAAAGATTGCATCTGCAGAGAACCTGGCTGATCCATTTACAAAGACCTTATCGGCTAAAGTGTTTGAAGATCACCTAGATGGTCTAAGATTATGTGACATGTCCCATTTGCTCTAGTGCAAGTGGGAGATTGTTGGGATATATGCCCTAGAGCTTTATGTAATGTAAACGGTTTTATATGTTATGAAATAAAATGATGCATTATTCATTTATAAAAGTGTTTGTTTATATTTCGCATATTGTGAATTATCTTGATTACCCTATAGTACACATGTACCTTCAGACTTAGTGTATGAGTGTCATACATAAGAGGATTTAAGTCTGAAGTTGGCAATCTAAAATAGTCCATAGAGAGCAAACAAAGTGGGTACTTTATTTATGGTTTATCTATAGCTGCGGTCCATTCTATAATTGTATTGCGACTTTGATCTGGGATCGTCCATGTGGAGACATGAGAATGGAGGCACCTTGTATAATGTGATCATATAGGACATGACTCAGATAGAAATGACTTTCTTATAATATCCGTTAAATAAAGAAATTCATTTCGATCTACTAGATGGTCATATATGGATTGATCTTAATCCTGAGTGTACTATGAACTTGTGCATGGTAGGCTATGTCCTTGGATTTACAAAGGTGAGGTTGGTGTAGTAGTCCCGACCAATAGCTACGTACTTTAGGGGCATGGTCTGGTGTGTAACTTAGGACGTTTTACATAGACATGGAGTTCACTCCTTCTTGCGAGAAGTAGAGGAGTATCTTTCTTAAGGGTTTATTCGGTACTTGAACGGTTAGAGCGCTCAAGTCTTTCTATTACGAATAAAAAGATTAAAATTCATAATGGTTATGAATAAATCGTTCATTAGAGAATCAATGGTACCTAAGGTAAAAATAATTAAGGGGGTACAACAGACATTATGACCCTGCTCTAATTACGAGATACTCGTGAAGGGTTGATCTATAAGTAGTGACTATATCGATGGACACCAACTTGGTTCGGCTTAATATACCAACTGCAGCAACGAGAGTACAACTTCAAATTTTTAGGGGAATAACACGGAGTTAATAATTCAAAATATTTAATTAAGAGCTTAATTAATATTTCGAGATTATTGGAGCTCAGAACCGTAGGTCCATTTGGTCCCCGTGCTAGCTCGATATACTATAGCGGATTTAGTATAATTGGATAGTCCAATTATATACTCACAAAGGTATAAATATTATTAATATGATTAATAATATTATTTTGTCACACTTGAAACTTTATATTAAAAGTTAATATATGGTTTTATTAAATATATGATATTTAAACACATGTATTAAATTATATAAGATATAATTTAATGTAAGGTCAAATTAGGAATTCCAATTTCTTGGGTTTTGGAAACCCTTGGCATTGTTTTGGAAGTTACACCTTTTAATAAGGTATTAACTTTTTATTTTTATAACATATATTGCCTTTATGAAAGTTAATATAATTGTTACAAAAATTAATAAAAATAACATGCTTTGGCTGATTTTTTGAAGGAGGAAAATGAAGGGATTTATTTTGTTTTGGAAACAAATTTCCCTAGGTATAAAAGGATTTGATTTTTTCCTTTTGCCAAAGCCATTCATTTTAACCCTAGCTTCCATCTTCTTCTTTTTCATTCTCTCTCAAGTGTTGAGAAAACCTAAAAGAAAGAACAAGAAGAAAAAAAATACAAGTGTGATTCCATCTCTAAAACGTTTAGGGATTTAATATTGTGATTCTAGCCCACACTAGTTTCCGTTGGTAATGAGAGATAGCTCGGAAGACTTTGTGGTGTCGAACAAATAATAAACTTCATCTTTTTTCTTGTTTGGTACTCGGCAGTGAGGCTTTATTTTGCTCACTGCCGCCCCTTACTTGGTAAAACAGAATTCGGTTTGGTTTCGTTTTAATCCAGAATTTTTGGGGAACATATATGGATGTTTTTCTGTGTTGGGGCTATTTTCAAGTGAAAAATTAGAACTGAAACACAGCCACTGTCCACGCATTTTAGGGACTATTTCGGAAGTACACTGGGCGCGAATCATGTCCAAAACTGTCCAATTTTTGTGTGGCTGTTCGAGGCTGTTCAGGGACTATTCCGGGGCTGATTCAGGGTTGGAATTTTGTCTAAAATAGAAGCAAAATTTCAGTGGTGGTACTGGTTGTATTCGACCGTTCAAAGGGAATGGCAAAAAAATATTTCAAGTATGATCCGTGTACCTAAGACATTTTCATTGGGCAAGGAAAGCGTTTCCTACATATTAGAATTTTGGGGAACTAGGAAACACATATCCCTTTGGTTGAGTTTGCCTATAATAACAACTATCAGGCTAGCTTGGGTATGGTCCCTTTTGAGGTGTTCTACGAGAAGCCATATAGATTGTCGTTATGTTAGGCGGAGCCAAATGAGTATATCACTCATGGGTAGACCCGGCCAAGGTTCCGGTTCGGAACCGGAACCGAACCGGAACCGAACCGGTTGGAACCGGAAGGTTCCGGTTCCAGCGGTTCCAACCGGAACCGTACGGTTCCGGTTGGAACCGGAAGTAAAAAAAAAAAAAAATTTATTTTCTTGGAACCGTAAGGTTCCACAAGTAAATCTCAATTTTTTTAATTAATAATAATGACTTAATGAGGTTTAAAATTGCAATACTAAAACATGAATGTCCACATCCTTTTTATAACCAACTCTTGGTTATTGACTTCTTTATATAAGCGATGTGGGACACAATAGCCAAGTAACAAATATCCCACATCGCTTATATAAAGAAAGTACTAGCCAAGAGTTGGCTATAAAAAGGATTATATGTTAAAAGAATTTTATAAAAAAAAGATTCTATAAAAATGATGTGATAGTATGAAAAAACATTACGATTATAGAATTTTTTTTTATTTTTAAAATTTATTATTAAAAAAAAAAAAAAAAAAAACGGAAGGGGAACCGTAAACCGAACCGGAACCGACCGGTTCGGTTTACGGTTCCGGTTCCACTTAAGTGTGGAACCGTGAACCGGCCGGTTCGGTTCGGTTCCGAACCGGAACCGAACCGGCGGCCAGGTCTACTCATGGGCTCGAGTTGATCCAAAAAATGATTGAAAAGATTTAAAGCATTCAATAGATGCTGAAAGAGGTTCAGAGTCATCAAAAGATTTAGGCAGGCTCCTCGGGGAGAGAAAATGGAATTTGATATAGGAGATTACGCACTACTAAAGGTGACCTCGAAGCGTGGCGTAACGAGATTTGGAATTAAGGGCAAGTTGGCCCCACGATATATTGGGCCTTTCCAGGTCATCAAGATTTTATGGCCATTTGTTAATCGATTGAGGCTGTCAGTAGGTAGGATTGGGAGCTTGAGGCTAAAATATTTGAAAAGTATCTTTATTTATTTGATTTATAGCCTGCTGTACCTGTATATCTCAAATTTCAAGACGAAATTCATTTCAGTGAGAAGGATTTAAGGGTATTATTTGAAATTAATAAAAGAATTTGGGGTCAAAAAGATAAATTTTGACTTGGTCAAACATGGACTTAAATGATAAAATCTGAAAGTTTTATACGTAAATTTCACATTAATCAAACATCGGGAACTTAATTAAAATATTTCCTTGATTCAAATTCGGACCACTCCGGTGTTGACAAGTCATATTCTGGGGTTGACATGTGGCCCACTAATGTTCTTTAAATTGGCAACCCCTCTCTCCAAAAATTTCAAAACCAGTCATCTCTCTCTCAAAGCACTGTAGCTTCCAACAGCCGTCGCCATGCCACCGCTGCTCCAATGGCCCCATGCGCCGGCTCGCCATGTTTCCCTGTCGTTGTCTTTCAAACACCGTCGATACTACCGGCTTCAGAGTCAGAAGGTGCCTCACGAACCACCCAAAGTCCCAAAATATTCACACCTCCGACGAGTGGTGCATCCTTGGCCCATTTGTGATCCAACGCTGATAAGCGAAAAATATATCAATATTTACCGCCCTTTTACTTTATATTTTGTATAGTTTCTTGGGTTTTGTGAATATTTTGATGTGTTTTGTGTATTTTATAGATAAGGTTTCAGGACTCAATAGAATCAAATCGGGGCCAAAACATCGAAAAACGGGGCAAAATGGAAAAATTATCATTTTCGCGTTGCGACGCGCACAACCTCTGCATCGCGACGCGCTGACGTAACCAGCATGCCGACACACGTCATCATGATGTCGGCCTCAATTGCTATTTTGCCGACACGCGTCATTACATGTGTCAGTACTTGCATCATCGCCACATCATCATGATGTCAGCACAATAATTCACTCTGCCGACACGCGTCATTGCTTACGTCAACATGACGTGAGCGTCACGACGCGCACAACTTCACGTGTCGCGACCCCGAGCCAATAATTCTACCAACAGCCACCTATCATCATCTCGTCAAAGCCGTGTACACGTGTCGAAGATCAACGGCGCGTCGCGACGCGCAGGCCAAATTTTACCTATAAATTGAGGCCAAATTCATTTGAAATTTTCATACCTTCTTCTGAGGATTTCCTTAAGAATACTAAGAAGATTGTATCTTATTTTTTTATTTACAGCTTTCTTGTATTAATTTTTATTTTTTGCAATAGATCTTTCTTTATTTTACTTTTCAGTATGATGAGGTAACTCCCCTCTGTTGGGGTGAAAGATAAAGCTTTTATTACTAATATTTAGATTAATCTCCCTTAATTATAATATATAAACTATTTTAAAACCTGACTTATTGGATACCGCCTTTATGGTCGGTTGGACTTAATTAAATTGATTTTAACCTGACTTAATAGGATACCGCCTTTATGGTCGGTTGGAATTAATCTAAAATTTGACTTAATTAGGATACCGCCTATATGGACGGTTGGTAATGTCATTCAAGTTTATATATTATAATAAGAGAGATATCTAAATTAGAAGTAATAAAATTGGATCCTCTAACCCCGATATTTTCTTTATTGTTAATTTATCATTTTAATTTCCAAGTTTACTTTATGTCATTTTCTTTCTTTAAGTTTTTACTAGTCCTATATATGTGTTGTAACTAAATACCATATCTGGGGTTGTGATGAATTCGAATATCACCGTTTTATAAGTGGTTATTTTATGTCTTGGGTAATATAAAGGTTTATTTATTGAGTCTTAAGCTAAATGCTTCTTGTTATCTGGCCACTAACAAGATTGATCTGGTAAACTTAAAATAAACTTGACGAAGGAATTTTAGGTTTAAGCCTTAGACTCAATAGCTCACGATCTCACCTTTGGGCAAAAGATCCTTAGGTAGATTTCCTTCCAGGATAGACATATACCTGTCGGGCAGGGGTAGCCACAATTGGAACTTAATCTTAATGAATTCAGGTAATTCGGTTAACATAGACATATGATTAATTGAATTACTTTGGGTGTTTGCATCTGACCATCGACATAGGCTTTTGCATATTTTCGTGTTCCAGGTTAATAAACCGATATATTACACAAACATGAGATAATCACTTCATCTTTAAGAGATATTGGAAGGATTCACAGCCCTAGATAGTTTAATAATATTGAATTTTCCTTTATTTACTTTCGCTCTATTTTATTTATTTTTTTCAGACAAAAATCACCATCCAATAAAAAATCAATCAATTAGATACTCGAAAAAATTTAACCTCATAAATTAATAGCTTAGGTATTAAGTCCTCGTGGGTTCGATACAGTTTATACTACTTGAGCGATACGTGCGCTTGCGTAACATGTGTGTTTACCACCGATCAAGTTTTTGGTGCCGTTACCGGGGACTTATTTATCTTTCACTATTAATTTTGGGGTACATACCTTTACCTGTGTCTAATTTGTTTTTACTTATTCTTTCTGTTTTCTTGTGTTTCAGGTTCTCAGACTCTACATGAGAATGACCAGAATCTTTGAAATCCCTCTGCTTGACCCAGATATTGAAATAACCATCAGAAAATTGAGAAGGGTAAGGCGAGAAGGTCAAGAAGCTCTGATCAACATGAACAATCAAGAACATGAACCTTTGGAGGTTGCACCACCAATTCCCATTCGAAATAGAACTATTCTGATGGTTGACGGCTTCATATCATGTATTGTACTTCCTCCATTACTAGAAAATGCGTGTGACATCAAAAGATGCATTCAGATGATACAGCAATCAGTTCAGTTTGAGGGGAATGCAACTGAAGATCCTAATGCCCACATCAGCAACTTCCTGGAAGTTTGCGGCACATTCAATTACAACTGAGTGGTAGAAAAAGAATGAGACTGCGTGTTTTCCCATATTCATTGAAAGACAGAGCTAAGGCTTGGCTACATTCACTACCATGGGTTCCATCACAACTTGGAACACTTTAGCCACCAAATTCCTTGCAAAGTATTTTCCCCCAACTAGAACTGCAAAGCTGAGGAATGACATCACATACCTTATACAACATGACTCAAAATTCGTCTGCGAAGCTTGGGAGATATACAAGGAGTTTCTCAGGAAATGTCATCAACATGAAATTGCAAAGTGGCTGTACGCGCCAAATTTGGGCCCAATGGCATAACCACCATTCTACATTTGGGCCAAACTCAAAAATCAGAGCTCCAAGGCCCACTATCAGATCTAGTTTGAGAAACTAGCTTTGGGCCGAGAGATCGGACCAACCCAGAGCCCATCCTCACAGATTTAACAGTTCAGGAAGGCCAACGGATTCATTAGTAATTGGATTGGGAAAACGCCTACAGTAATGAACTCCATTAAATCGACGGTTATAGTCATAAACCCCATCATTAACACATCCAACGGGTAGAAGAGGTTTAAATGACCCCACGTCAGGAGGGCCTATAAAAGAGAAGAGTCATGGCACCAGAGGGAATGAATATCACACAATACTACTCCCTGTCATCATAGAAATCATAATACCCTGCCCTCACGGAAAACAAATGGAGTCTAAGGTAACTTCAGGCCTAATTATCCCTACATCCGACTTATTCACATTACTGACATGAGCGTTGGAGTGCCTACGGTTCCCACCACACCGGTGGGCAGTAACCTCCTCGCTCTTTCTACTCTTATTTTACAGGTTCGCTAGTGCCCTTAATTCGAATTGTCGATTGTGGACCTCGACCGAAATCCAGCGTCCACAATCTGGTGCCCACCGTGGGGCCTAAGCGAATTTTTGTAAAAAAAAAAAACTCACTTGATTGTTCTCTACAAGCAACTGATGATGGCCTCATGCAACGAGCAGACGCCAGATCTCATGGCTACACAACTTGCCATTCTCCAAGAACGTTTACAAGCCTTAGAATAAGAGAATTTGATAATGCAAAACTCCAATGTGAGCCTACAGAAACAGTTAGAGCAGCTATCATCGAATCCTCAACATCACAACATCCTTGGACAGACCAGCAATCCAAAAGTCCCACCTACATAAGATGGGCAGGTTGACAACAACCTACCAATTTCTCATGGCTCGAATTCCTCTCTCGATCCCACTCATCAGATTGCATCCTCCATGACAAGATAGATGATGCAATTCAAGGAGATAATCATGTCCAGACTACCAGGGGTAAGGCTGCCAATTAGAAAGAGCAGAGCTAGAGCAATTTCTGATACCTCATTCGTGGAGTCAATCTTAGCTGTTGAACTGCCTCGAAAATTTAGCCCGCTTAAAATGAAGCTATATGATGGATCCACCGATTCATACGATCACGTGATACATTAGAAGTACAAGATGATGTCGACTGTCTTGTCGCCAAGCCAATGGGAAGTTGGAATATGCCGATGTTTTGGAGAAACGTTGGCAGTGCTAGCTCTCACTTGGTTCATCAACCTGCCCTACAGATCCATCGAGTCCTACCAACAGCTAGCAGACAAGTTCGTGCAACACTTTGCAAGTTCTTGCAAACTTGAGAAGACTACAAAAAAAATCTCAATTACATCAAGCAGAGAAGAGGGGAATCTTTACGGAGCTAGGTAGCTCGGTTTAATATGGAAAGAATTAATATTCCAGATCTCCACCAGCCTACAGCGGTAGAAGCCTTCCGCAATGGACTGCTTTACGATAGTGGACTCTACAAGAAACTAACTAAGTTCTGATGCTACATGATGGACCAGGTCATGGCACGGGCACATGTGGAAATAAGATGGGAAGAGGACAAAAGAAACAAAAGAAAAGATGACATTCCAAATACGCGAGTTAACAAAAGGACTGCTGTTTCCAGGCGACCTGATATGATTATTCATCCTCATACAGAAAGGAGAAACCAACAACGAGGAGAGCGAAGGCCTTTCCACAAAGATTTTGACAGGCGACCAAGGCATTACAAAAACCGGAAGGAAGCACCAGCAAGCAAACCCAGACTCTCAGACTACAACTTTACAATTTCCCTAGGGGAATTGGTCTCGGTACATAAGAAAATGGGAAGTGAAGTGAAGTGGCCCCCACGTACCAGAGAGGGCTCTACCAAAAAAGACACCAGAAAGTGGTGTGAATTCCATCGAGACTACGGCCATACGACGACAGAGTGTGTAGCTTTGAGATTGGAGGTCCTGGAACTATTAAACAAATGATTTCTGAGAGATTTGCTCACTGAGAAGGGGAAAGCTACCTTGGCACAAAGGGATGAGAGAGACGGTCAAGGAGAAGCTCTGACCCCACCTCCACCAATTAACAACACTGTTAATGTTATTTCAGGAGGATCAGAAATCAATGGAGTCTCATATTCGGTGGCCAAACGACATTTGAGAGCTCTTGCTAGCAGTATTTCTCATACTACAATGTCAGTAGAGAAGATGTTCACCAACTTGACTATGGAGTTCCTAGACGTCGGAGATTCCCACAGTTTAAATCCACACCACGACGCTTTGGTCATCTCCTTGCAATTGGAAAATTTTATGATCAAGTGAGTGTTGGTCGACACAGGCTCTTCAGCCAATATCATTTTCGCTACAGCCCTCGCAGATATGGGGGCAGAAATGGACAAAATAAATAGGTGGATGACAGTGCTGATTGGGTTTAGTAGGGAGCAGAAATTCACAATGGTAGAAATATCACTCCCAGTCTACGCAACATGAGTCAACAAAATGACTACGTTCTTGGTCTTGGATAGCCCTTTAGCCTACAATATTATCATGGGCAGACCTTGGATTCATGACATGAGGGCGGTCTCATCCACCTATCACTAAGTAATTAAATTCCCAACCAAATAGGGGATTCAAGAGATTAAAGGTGATAGATCTGCATCCAGAAGCTGCTACCAGACGACCTTGAAGGCGAAAGCTGAGTCGGCATAACAATTATAGAGTGGATCTTGTTGCTCGGAACCGACACTATCGAGTCTGGAGGAGCTTGACGAGGTCCAAATTCATTCTCAATTTGCAGATCACAAGGCACTAATTGGAGCTAACATGGATCCCAAACTACGAGCCGACTTGATCGAATTGCTGAAGAAGCGACACGACAATTTTTCATGGTCGCACAAGGACAAGACTTGAATCGAACCTGAGCTGATTACTCACGAATTACATGTAGATCCAGACCACACCCCGATCAGGCAGAAAAGAAGGAAGTTCGCCCCTGAAAGGAATCGGATCATTGATGAAGATGTTCAGAAGTTGTTGTAGAATGGAGCGGTCATGGAAGTGTAGTTTCCAGAGTGGCTTGCTAATGTAGTCGTTGTGAGAAAGAAAAATGGAAAGTGGAGAGTCTGCATCGACTTTACGGATTTGAACAAAGCTTGCCCGAATGACTCATTCCCACTACCACACATCGATTTGATGGTCGATGCTACAACTGGACATGAGTTGTTGAGCTTCATGGATGCGTATTCAGGCTACGATCAGATCCTTATGCATCCAGACGACCAGGAGAAGACAACTTTGGTCACCAACCGAGGAATGTTCTGCTACAAGATTATGCCATTCAGCTTAAAAAATGCAGGGGTGACATACCAACGAATGGTCAATAAGATGTTCACCAGTCAAATTGGGAAGACAATTGAGGTCAACGTGGATGATATGCTGGTGAAGTCTACTAAGTCAGAACAGCACCTCGAGCATTCGGAGGAAGCCTTCAACATCATGGACAATAACATAATGAAGTTGAATCAGACTAAGTGTGCATTTGGTGTTGCTTCAGGGAAATTCCTGGGATACGTAGTCACTCGACGAGGGATAGAAGCAAATCCAGACCAGATCAAGTCAATTCTCGAAATCCCCTCACCTTCCAGCCCAAAGGATGTCATGTGACTAGCGAGGAGGATTACCGCACTTAATAGGTTCATCTCCAAATCCACAGACATGAGTTTTTTTGTTCTTTTCATCTTTAAAAACTGCCAACAACTTTGAGTGGACTCCCGCTTGTGAAGAAGCACTGAAAGGACTCAAGCGATATATTACCACTCCACCTTTGTTGTCAAAGCCATTCGATAATGAGAGGCTCTATCTCTACCTAGGAGTTACAAAACACGCGGTCAGCGCAGTCTTAATCAGAGAAGAGGTGGAAGCTCAGCTCCCAGTCTACTACGTAAGGAAAGCCCTGCTGGAAGCGGAATCACGCTACCCATTACTGGAGAATTTGGTATTCGCTCTGGTTACGGCTGCAAGAAAGCTCAGACCCTACTTTCAGGGACATCCGATCACGATATACATGACATATCTTTTGAGAAGCATACTTCATAAACCAGAACTATCGGAGAGATTAATAAAATGGGCAATTGAACTTGGGGAACATGACATCACGTACCTGCCTAGGACCGCCATCAAATCTCAAGCTTTAGCTGACTTTGTGGCCGACTTCACTCCCGGCCTTCTTACTACAGCTGAAACTAAAGTCTGTTCTATCCACTCGACTATTCCGTGGAAACTCACAGTCGACGGGTCCATTACAAAAAGGGGTGCGGCCTTGGGATAATGATTGCCACTTCGGAAGGTGACATTCTACAACAAGCAATCAAGTGCGGATTTAGAGTTACCAATAATAAGGCAGAGTACGAAGCACTGATTGCTGGGTTGTCTTTAACCAAAGAACTTGGAGCTAGAAAGATAGAAGTAAAGTCTGATTCGCAGTTGATTGTCAACCAGATCCAGGGGTCCTATCATGTACAAGGTCTACAGATGGCATCCTACTTGCAAAAGGTAAAGGATATCCAGATGACATTAGAGGAATTTACCATAACCCAAGTCCCAAGAAGCGAGAACTCCCAAGCAGAGGCTCTGGCCACCATTGGATCAACAATGAAGGGAGACAAACCACGTACAATACCAGTGGTATATTTGAACTGGCCAGCAATTTGGAAGAAAGAAAGAATGGTCGCATCGGTCGATTCAGTCGACACTTGGATGTTACATATTGTTAAATATTTACAAGAAGACGTTCTTCCAGACGATAAAATCCAAGCCAGAAAAGTCCAGAGACAGTTTGTAAGGTTCGTGATATTCGACGGTCAGCTGCTAAGAAGATCATTTTCGGGACCTTACTTGAAATGCCTCACACATGATGAAACACATCATGTGTTGGCTGAGCTACACGAGAGAGAATATGGGAACCACTCCGGAGGTAGGAGCTTGGCTCTTCGAGCCCATTCGACTGGGTATTACTGGCCAACGATGAGGTCCGACTCAGTTGAATTCACTAAGAGGTGCGACAAATGTCAGAGTTTTGCTTCAATTTCACGTCTCCCACTAGAAAAACTCAATCATATCCTATCTCTTTGGCTGTTCATAAAGTGTGCAATGGACATTGTAGGAAAACTCCCAGCCGTACACGGCCAGCGTATCTACATGCTTGTGCTGACAGATTACTACTCAAAATGGATCGAAGCTGAATCATTCGCCACAGTACGCGACAAAGAGGCACAAATATTTATCTGAAAGAATATCGTCTTTCGGTTCGGCATACCGAAAGAAATCATGACTGACAACGGTTCGCAATTCATCAGCCGTCACTTTCAAGACTTTTTCAGGAATTGGGGCATAAAATTGAGCTTCTCAACCCCACGCTTTCCACAAGGAAAAGGCCAGGCCGAGTCATCCAACAAAACGATTCTGAATACTTTGAAGACTAGATTAGAGAAGGCCAAAGGCGCTTGGGCGGATGAACTTCCAAGCATGTTGTGGTCATACATGACGACAACTTGATCTTCAACAGGCGAAACCCCATGCACACTGGCATTTGGAACAGAAGTAGTAATACCGACTGAAGAAGCCATCCCGTCCCCATGCTACCAATGGCTCGACGAAGAACCAAATCGACAACTCATGAATTTCAATCTCGACACGATTGATGAATTAAGGGAAATAGCTTCCATTCGACTGGCTGCTCATCAACTGAGGATGGATAGATTCTTCGACAAAAACGTCAGGAGTAGAACATTCAAGGAAGGAGATTTGGTCATACGTAGAGTATTCCAGAACACAAAGGAAATTGGAGATGGTAAGCTGAGACCAAACTGGGAAGGGCCGTACCTCATCACAAAAATTATCGGGAGAGGAGCCTACAAGCTACAAACCACGGATGGGACTCCTATCCGCAACAGTTAGAACGCCGTTCATCTTAAGCGGTTCATCTGGTAACACTTACAATGTTTTGTTATTTTTCGAAGTAGTTGCCTTTCACAGTATTTAGTCATCTTTCGAAAATATGAAATAAAGAAATTTGTAGAAGTCATTCAACTGATTGGAATAAAAATTCATTCATTTGAAATCATTCATTATGGACTCTTCTTCATACGAAAAAATAGAGTGCCTTGTTCAAAACATTGGCGTACTTCCTTTCTATTCGACAAAGTAATTTTGCTTTATATAAAATGTTAACAAAAACCTCAAGTACATTAGAATATAAAGTCCTTAAACTTCAAGAACACTGGCCGGATCTTCTTCAGTAGCTGCTGGAATACTGGTAGGAACATCTTCTTGGACTTCATGCTTCATCCTCGCTTTAATATCGACCATAGTCGGTCTAACATCCTCTCCTTCCTTCAATCGTTCCTCCACCCCTCCCATTTCAGGAATTGCCACTGACTCTACCTCGCCTTTCCTTGACTCGATTTCATCACCTTTTTATTCTTCACCATCCTCAATCGATGAGGAAAGCCCAGCTACACATCTTTCGTACTCCCAGATCCACTTCTCAGGCTTCCAGTCGATGTGCTTTCCAGCGAGATATTCCTTCATCAAATCATATATGTCTTTCATCATAGAGTCGATGGAAATATCCTCCATTTGCTCTAGCAATTGTTCATTTTCCTTTCTCACATTCTCAAAACTTAGCTTATAGCTTTCGATCGTTAATTCAGACGTATCTTTCTCCATTTTCAAAGTAGCCTTAACTTCCTTCAACTCCTTCTCCAGCCCTTTTTCCTTTCTTTGAGAAGCGGCCAGCTCGGACTTCAGCTCTGAAGATTCCTTCCTCACCACTGACAATGTTTTTTCTAGCTCTCTGATCCTTCGTTGACTCGATTCCGCATTCTTTCGTATGTATAGACTACATTCCAATGCCTGAAAAAAAACCAAGTTAGAGATCATTTGATAAAAAAAAAGTAATTGTTAGACACACTAGATAGTTCATAGTTATGGCTTTCCTCATAGCCTCCACTGGACCGATCTTCGTTAGCCTTTCTTCATCCCCCTCTAAAAGAAGCCCATCCACAAATGAATCTATGCTTGAGGGATCAGAGATTGCAGTCGACTCGTGAGGAACCTTTAAAATGAGATTGTCAACATCTTCCTCCACCTCGGTAATAGATTTCATTTTCTTCCCTACCGAAGTCATTTCAGTCGACTTCCCCTAATCTACAACAACTTCACTCGAGACGATTTCTTTGGGTTGGGGACCAGTTACTTTCTCGACTTCTGACTCTTTCACCATCAGTTTCCTTGCATTCTTTCGATTTTTCATTTCGTCGAGTGAGGCTACTGTAAATGGTCCAGTCATCATGTCCTCTGCGCATAAAAGTTTCTTAGGTTTTAGAGGCTTTTGAAATTTAGGCTCTCTGTATAACTCTCGACACGACCATCTACAATTTATCACGAGCAATATATCCTTACAAAAGGCCAGAAGTGTACCATCTTCTTCTCGGCTGTGAATATCCCTCCACAACAGAGTCGCCCTCAATCTTTTCTCCACTAAGATAGCTTTATAGTTTCTTTCTTCAGCCGGCAAAGCTAAAATCGTTTTGATGTTGGAAATTATTCGAGTAGTCGAGATGAATTATCTATTTCATAAAGGATTTGCAACGACAAATACACAGTTATTCCAATTCATAAATGATATTCAAGGATTAAACATTTCAAAAAGATGCTACTCACTCGACGAACTCCAATACCCTGGGATTCGACCAACCCCAGCCGATCCAAATATACCCTCACCCCTTGCAAAGAAATAATCAGATTTCCAATTCCCCCTATCATTAGTCGACAATCCGGTAACTAAATGTGTCTTCCTCTGAAGAAGAACAAGATAACTTTCTAAAGATCAAAACCCACAAACACAATTATGAAAATATTTCCAAAGTTTAAAAGAACAAACATCCAATTTCACCTAAGAACAGCTTGAATCTACTCTATGAATGTTTAAAGAAATTGAAGATAAAGAGGTAGTTTTCGAAGAATACCTTGAAACACTTGAGAGCTCTCCTTACTCGGCCTCCAAATGGAATTTTTTACAAATGAAGTACCCAAAGCTCTTTTATACACTCTACTCAATTGGCAACATAAATTCCCGCCAAAAACTCCTTGTAATTCACACTAGGGTTGCAATAAATGACTGGAGAGAGACTTGGAAACAATCCAAGTGTCGAATGAGGAACGTTATAATGGACAGACAATAAGAACAATGTCACTTGACATAATACACTTTAAAGTTATGAACATCTTTAATATACGACATAAGTCAACGAGTACATGGATTTCCTCATTTCATACGACATGTCGATTGAAATTTCTCCTGAACCATCATCTGGTTCAGTCGACCGGGGACATCCCTCAGATGACTCTTGTCGAGTCAAATAGAATTATTAAATTCACTTTATGCATACGACATGTCAAGTGAAGTTACTCATGTACCATCATCTGGTTCAGTCGACCGAGGACATCCCCCAGATGACTCTTGTCGAGTTAAATAGAATTATGGAATTCACTCTGTTCATACGACATGTCGATTGAAATTACTCCTGGACCATCATCTGATTCAGTCGACCGGGGACATCCCCCAGATGACACTTGTTGAGTCAAATATAATCATGAAATTCACTCTGTTCATACGAAATGTCGAGTGAATTACTCCTGGACCATCATATGGTTCAGTCGACCAGGGAAATCCCCTAGATGAATCTTGTCGAGTCAAATAGAATTATGGAATTCACTCTGTTCATACGACATTTCGATTGAAATTACTCATGATTCCTCATCTGGTTCAGTCGACCGGGGACATCCCCCAGATGGCTCTTATCGAGTCAAATAGAATAATGGAATTCATTCTGTTCATACGACATGTCGAGTGAAGTTACTCCTTGAACATCATCTGGTTCAGTCGATAAGGGGCATCCCTCAGATGACTCTTGTCGAGTCAAATAGAATTATGGAATTCACTATGTTCATACGACATATCGATTGAAATTACTCCTGGACCATCATCTGGTTCAGTCGACCAGAGACATCCCTCAGATGACTCTTGTCGAGTCAAATAGAATTATGGAATTCACTCTGTTCATACGATATGTCGATTGAAATTACTCCTAGACCATCATCTAGTTGAGTCGACCGGGGACATCCCCTAGATGACTCTTGTCGAGTCAAATAGAATTATGGAATTCACTATGTTCATTTGACATGTTGATTGAAATTACTGCTGAACCATCATCTGATTCAGTCGACCGGGGACATCCCCCAGATGACTCTTGTCGAGTCAAATAGAATTATGGAATTCACTCTGTTCATACGACATGTCGAGTGAAGTTACTCCTAGACCATCATCTGGTTCAGTCGACCGAGGACATTCCTCAGACGACACATGTCGAGTCAAATAGAATTATAGTATTCACTCGATTCATACAACATGTCGAGTGAAGTTACTCCTGGACTATCATCTGGTTTAGTCGACCGAAGACTTCCCCCAGAAGACACATGTCAAGGCAAATTGAGTTAAGACTCATGTTAAGTCATGTAGAGACATGGACTTCCCTCAGTTCATGTGTCATATTGTGTCTAATGAATTCAAGGACATCCCCTAAAAGAATTTCGCCGAGTCAAAAGAAGTTATGGGCTTCCTTAATTCCAGACGACATGTTGAGACATACACTCACCTCATACGACATGTCGAGGCAAAATAAATACGAGTCAACTCCTAAACCCATTACTGGTTTAATAAACTTGACACCCCAATGGGATTCAAGTCGAGTCAAACTAGGCATGGAACTTCCTTCTTCAATCCTTATGACTATGTCAATTGAGGCTATCTCCGAAACCACTAAATGTGCCAATCAATCTGGAACACCTAATGAAGGATTTAGAGCAAGGACAATTGAAGCCGGATTCATCGTACTGATTAACATTGGGCTCCCACCAGAATCAGTAAGATGACTGTCAGAGTCCCGATTCATTCGACATAAGCAATAATACTCTCCAAGTCTAGGACTTCCAGACTTAGAGAGTATGGGACAAACTGTACGGGCCAAATTTAGGCCTAATGGCATAACCGCCATTCTACCTTTGGGCCAAACTCAAAAACCAGAGCTCCAAGGCCCACTATCAGATCTAGTTTGAGAAAAAAACTTTGGGCCGAGAGATCGGACCAACCCAGAGCCCATCATCACAGATTTAACAGTTCAGGAAGGCCAACAGATTCATGAGTAATTAGATTGGGAAAATGCTTACAGTAATGAACTCCATTAAATCGACAGTTACAGTCATAAACCCCATCATTAAAACATCCAACAGGTAGAAGAGGTTTAAATGACCCTACGTCAGGAGGGCCTATAAAAGAGAAGAGTCATGGCATCATTGGGAAGGAAGACCACACAATACTACTTCCTTTCATCAGAGAAATCTTAATACCCTGCCCTTATGGAAGACAAACGGAGTCTGAGGTAACCTCAGGCCTAATTCTCCCTACATCCGACTTATTCATAATACTGATTTGAACGTCTGAGTGCCTACGGTTCCCACCACACCGGTGGGTAGTAACCTCCTAACTCTTTCTACCCTTATTTTACAGGTTCGCTAGTGCCCTTCATTCGAATTCTCGATTATGGACCTCGGCTAAAATCCAGCATCCACAATGGCTACAAGTCCAAACCTTCTATAATGGACTTTCGGGACTAATGAGAACCATAATAGATGCTGCTGCTGGAGTAGATTTAATGGAAAAAATGAAAATATCAGGCCTGTGATTTAATTGAAGAAATGACCAACAATAATTCTTTTTGGCCAACAAAAAAGAGCATGATTCAACGAATTGCAGGAATTTATGAAGTTGGAGCCAACACAGCAATGAATGCCAAACTGGATCAGATGTGCAAATGCCTAGAAACATTTAGCCCGTAAGTTGTGAACATCGCTGATTCTATAAGTTCACCATATAGAGGAGCACCAGAGTAGAATCATACAACCAACATGGTGAGACGGTGAACTATATCAACAATTTCAACAAACAAGGGAACAATCCATATTCCAATACCTACAACCCAGGTTGGAGGAATCATCACATGAAGCAACACTACAGGGCAAAAGAACAATCAACCATCAGGATTCCAACAGCAAAATCAAAGCCAGAAGTATGAGAAAAAGCCAGAAATATAAGATTTGCTTGCAGAGATGTTCAAAAAATAAGAAGCCAAATACGATACTATAATTCAAGCCCAATCAGCATTGAATCAAAGCCTAACTGCTTCTATTAAGGCACTGGAAAATCAATTGGGACAACTGGCCAATGCTCAGAGTTACAAACTGTAAGGTACCCTTCCTAGCAACACAGAACCAAATCCATTCAAGATAGGGAAGAAGCAATGTCATGCCATCACTTTAAAAAGTAGTACTGAAATCAACAAAGATGTTGGAATCAATGCATCTGCTAAGGATATTCCAAAAGAAATCAGCGAAGCAGAACCACAAATGGAGTATAAAGAGGCAAAAGAAAATGATCGAGAAAGATTCACTCCACCTCCATTGTTTCCACAACGTCTTCAGACACACAAACTGGATAAGCAGTTTGCTCGATTTCTAGAGATCTTCAAAAAGCTGCATTTCAACATTCCATTTGCAGAAGCATTGGAACAAATGCCCAGCTATGTCAAATTCAAGAAAGATATTATGTCACGAAAAAGAATATTGGGAGATTATGAGACTGTAGCATTGACAGAAGAATGCAGAGACATCATTCAAAGGAAGATTCCCCCAAATTTGAAAGATCCTGGTAGTTTCACCATCCCTTTCACCATAGGAGAATATAACTTCGGTAAGGCTTTGTGTGATATAGGTGTTAGTATTAACTTGATGTCTTTGTCTATTTACAGGAAACTGCAGATTGCAGAAGCAAATCCCACCTCAATCTTCTTGCAACTTGCTGATAAAGCCATCACATTTCCGAGAGGTGTAGTAGAAGATTGATGAGCGGAAAATATATCAATATTTACCGCTCCTTTTACTAAATATTTTGTTTAGTTTCTCGGGTTTGATGAACGTTTTGATGTGTTTTAGGTTATTTTGCAGATAAAATAATATTGGGACTCAATAAAATCATTTAGGATGAAATATGGGTCAAATAAGGGTAAAATATTGGACCTGACATATTAATTTTGGAGATTGGAAACTTGAAAGGGAATTCTAACGAAGTGCAGTTTCATAAATTCCAATTTTGCGCAACTGTCGTATTTTGGACATAACTTTTTATTCCGATGTCGGATTGAGATGATTCAATTTCCAGATTAAAGAGGACTCAAATATCTACAATTTTAAAGAACTGAATAATTTTGAATTCTGAATATTTCATGACCGAAATGGATGAAACATCCAGAAGTGTGTTATACGTAATTATTAAAGTCATTTTCAAAGAAAATAAATAAAGAAATAAATAAAAATAGTCAAACTCCCACCAAACATGATAGAAATTAATAATGGATTTGGTGGAGCAATTAGTGGAGCAATTAATAATGGATTTGGTGGATGATTTGATGGAGGCAAAATTTTGCCTATAAATACCAAGCCATTTCAATTGTAAATTCATATTTTCTTCTTTGAAATTCCTTAAGAATAACTAAGAAGATTGTATCTTGTTTGTTTATTTACAACTTTCAGTAATTAATTTCCGCTTTCGCACTTTCTTTTCTTTACTTTTCAGTTTTTACTTTCCGAAATTTACTTTTACGCACAGTACTTTCCTTTCTTTACTTTTTCAGTTTTTAATTTTCAAGCAATGAGGAGGTAACTCCCCCTTGCTGGGGTAAAAGGTAAAGCTTTTATTATTACTATTTAGATTAATCTCCCCTAATTATAATATAATAACTATTTAAAATCTGACTTAACGAGGATACCGCCATACTGGTCGGTTGGTAATTAATTATAAATTGGTTTTAACCTGACTAAGCATGGATACCACCTGGTTGGTCGGTTGGTAATTAATTATTAATTTGACTTAATCAAGATACAGCATATATGGTTGGTTGGTAATTATCACGCAAAGGTAATATATTATATTAAGGGAGATATCTAAAATAGTAGTAATAAAAGTGGATCATTTTACCTCAGCATTTTCTTTATTGTACTTTTATTTTATTTACTTTCAGCATTTACTTTCCAGTAATTTAATTTCCAGCATTTACTTTCCATAATTTAATTTAATTTCCAGCATTTACTTTATGTCTTTTCTTTTATTATAATCATGGAATTCACTCTGTTCATACGACATGTCGAGTGAAGTTACTCTTGGACCATCATCCGGTTCAGTCGACCGGGGACATCCCCTAGATGACTCTTGTCGAGTCAAATAGAATTATTGAATTCACTCTGTTCATACGACATGTCGATTAAAATTACTCATGATCCATCATCTGGTTCAGTCGACCGGGGACATCCCACAGATGACTCTTATCGAGTCAAATAGAATTATGGAATTCATTCTGTTCATACGACATGTCGAGTGAAGTTACTCCTTGATCATCATCTGGTTCAGTCGACAGGGGGCATCCCTCAGATGACTCTTGTCGAATCAAATAGAATTATGGAATTCACTATGTTCATAAGACATATCGATTGAAATTACTCATGGACCATCATCTGGTTCAGTCGACCGGGGACATCCCTCAGATGACTCTTGTCGAGTCAAATAGAATTATGGAATTCACTCTGTTCATACGATATGTCGAGTGAAGTTACTCCTGGACCATCATCTGGTTCAGTCGACCGAGGACATTCCCCAGACGACTAATGTCGAGTCAAATAGAATTATAGTATTCACTCGTTTCATACGACATGTCGAGTGAAGTTACTCCTGGACCATCATCTGGTTCAGTCGACCGAGGACTTCCCCAGAAGACTCATGTCAAGGCAAATTGAGTTAAGACTCATGTTAAGTCATGTAGAGACATGGACTTCCCTCAGTTCATGTGTCATATCGTGTCTAATGAATTCAAGGACATCCTCCAAAAGACTTTCGCCGAATCAAAAAACGTTATGGGCTTCCTTCATTCCAGACGACATGTTGAGACATACACTCACCTCATACGACATGTCGAGGCAAAATAAATACAAGTCAACTCCTAAACCCATTACTGGTTCAATAAACTTGACACCTTCATGGGATTCATGTCGAGTCAAACTAGGCCTGGAACTTCCTTCTTTAATCCTTATGACTATGTCGATTGAGGCTATCTCCAGAACCACTAACTGTGCCAATCAATCAGGAACACCTAATGAAGGATTTAGAGCAAGGACAATTGAAGCCGGATTCATCATACTGATTAACTTTGAGCTCCCACCAGGATCAGCAAGACTATTATCAGAGTCCCGATTCATTCGACATAAGCAATGATACTCTCCAAGTCTAGGACTTCCAGACTTAGAGAGTATGAGACAAACTGTACGGGCCAAATTTGGGCCCAATGGCATAACCGCCATTCTACCTTTGGGCCAAACTCAAAAACCAGAGCTCCAAGTCCCACTATCAGATCTAGTTTGAGAAACCATCTTTGGACCGAGAGATCGGACCAACCCAGAGCCCATCATCACAGATTTAACAGTTCAGGAAGGCCAGCAGATTCATTAGTAATTAGATTTGGAAAATGCTTACAGTAATGAACTCCATTAAATCAACAGTTACAGTCATAAACCCCATCATTAACACATCCAACGGGTAGAAGAGGTTTAAATGACCCTACGTTAGGAGGGCCTATAAAAGAGAAGAGTCATGGCACCAGGGGGAAGGAAGATCACACAATACTACTTCCTATCATCAGAGAAATCATAATACCCTGCCCTCACGGCAAACAAACGGAGTCTGAGGTAACTTCAGGCCTAATTCTCCCTACATCCGACTTATTCATAATACTAACTTGAGCGTCAGAGTGCTTACGGCACCCACCACACCGGTGGGTAGTAACCTCCTTGCTATTTCTACCCTTGTTTTGCAGGTTCGCTAGTGCCCTTCATTCGAATTCTCGATTGTGGACCTCGGCTGAAATCCAGCATCCACAATGGCTACAAGTCCAAACCTTCTATAACGGACTTTCTGGACTAATGAGAACCACAATAGATGCTGCTGCTGGTGTAGATTTAATGGAAAAAATGAAAATATCAGGCCTGTGATTTAATTGAAGAAATGACCAACAATAATTCTTTTTGGCCAACAATAATTCTTTTTGGCCAACAAAAAGGAGCATGATTCAACGAATTGCAGGAATTTATGAAGTTGGAGCCAACACAGCAATGAATGCCAAACTGGATCAGATGTGCAAATGCCTAGAAACATTTAGCCCGTAAGTTGTGAACATCGCTGATTCTATAAGTTCACCATATAGAGGAGCACCGGAGGTAGAATCATACAACCAACATGGTGAGACAGTGAACTATATCAAAAATTTCAACAAACAAGGGAACAATCCATATTCCAATACCTACAACCAGGTTGGAGGAATCATCACATGAAGCAACACTACAGGGCAAAAGAACAATCAACCATCAGGATTCCAACATCAAAATCAAAGCCAGAAGTATGAGAAGAAGCCAGAAATATAAGATTTGCTTGGAGAGATGTTCAAAAAATAAGAAGCCAAATACGATACTATAATTCAAGCCCAATCAGCATTGAATCAAAGCCTAACTGCTTCTATTAAGGCACTGGAAAATCAATTGGGACAACTGGTCAATGCTCAGAGTTACAGACTGTAAGGTACCCTTCCTAG
Source organism: Zanthoxylum bungeanum (assembly GCA_019454045.1). NCBI lineage: Eukaryota > Viridiplantae > Streptophyta > Magnoliopsida > Sapindales > Rutaceae > Zanthoxylum > Zanthoxylum bungeanum. The sequence goes on along the minus strand of SKCR01019365.1, from coordinate 72,958 downwards.
CAACACAGAACCAAATCCATTCAAGATAGGGAAGAAGCAATGTCATTCCATCACTTTAAAAAGTAGTACTGAAATCAACAAAGATGTTGGAATCAATGCATCTGCTAAGGATATTCCAAAAGAAATCAGCGAAGAAGAACCACAAATGGAGGATAAAGAGGCAAAAGAAAATGATCGAGAAAGATTCACTCCACCTCCATTGTTTCCACAACGTCTTCAGACACACAAACTGGATAAGCAGTTTGCTCGATTTCTAGAGATCTTCAAAAAGCTGCATATCAACATTCCATTTGCAGAAGCATTGGAACAAATGCCCAGCTATGTCAAATTCATGAAAGATATTATGTCACGAAAAAGAAGATTGGGAGATTATGAGACTGTAGCATTGAAAGAAGAATGCAGAGACATCATTCAAAGGAAGATTCCCCCAAATTTGAAAGATCCTGGTAGTTTCACCATCCCTTGCACCATAGGAGAATATAACTTCGGTAAGGCTTTATGTGATATAGGTGTTAGTATTAACTTGATGTCTTTGTCTATTTACAGGAAACTGCAGATTGCAGAAGCAAATCCCACCTCAATCTTCTTGCAACTTCCTGATAAAGCCATCAAATTTCCGAGAGGTGTAGTAGAAGATTGATGAGCGGAAAATATATCAATATTTACCGCTCCTTTTACTAAATATTTTGTTTAGTTTCTCGGGTTTGATGAACGTTTTGATGTGTTTTAGGTTATTTTGCAGATAAAATAATATTGGGACTCAATAAAATCATTTAGGATGAAATATGGGTCAAATAAGGGCAAAATATTGGACCTGACATATTAATTTTGGAGATTGGAAACTTGAAAGGGCATTCTAACGAAGTGCAGTTTCATAAATTCCAATTTTGCGCAACTGTCGTATTTTGGACATAACTTTTTATTCCGATATCGGATTGAGATGATTCAATTTCCAGATTAAAGAGGACTCAAATATCTACAATTTTAAAGAACTGAATAATTTTGAATTCTGAATATTTCATGACCGAAATGGATGAAACATCCAGAAGTGTGTTATACGTAATTATTAAAGTCATTTTCAAAGAAAATAAATAAATAAATAAATAAAAATAGTCAAACTCCCACCAAACATGATAGAAATTAATAATGGATTTGGTGGAGTAATTAGTGGAGCAATTAATAATGGATTTGGTGGATGATTTGATGGAGGCAAAATTTTGCCTATAAATACCAAGCCATTTCAATTGTAAATTCATATTTTCTTCTTTGAAATTCCTTAAGAATAACTAAGAAGATTGTATCTTGTTTGTTTATTTACAGCTTTCAGTAATTAATTTCCGCTTTCGCACTTTCTTTTCTTTACTTTTCAGTTTTTACTTTCCGAAATTTACTTTTACGCACAGTACTTTCCTTTCTTTACTTTTCAGTTTTTAATTTTCAAGCAATGAGGAGGTAACTCCCCCTTGCTAGGGTAAAAGGTAAAGCTTTTATTATTACTATTTAGATTAATCTCCCCTAATTATAATATAATAACTATTTAAAATCTGACTTAACGAGGATACCGCCATACTGGTCGGTTGGTAATTAATTATAAATTGGTTTTAACCTGACTAAGCATGGATACCACCTGGTTGGTCGGTTGGTAATTAATTATTAATTTGACTTAATCAAGATACAACATATATGGTTGGTTGGTAATTATCACGCAAAGTTAATATATTATATTAAGGGAGATATCTAAAATAGTAGTAATAAAAGTGGATCATTTTACCTCAGCATTTTCTTTATTGTACTTTTATTTTATTTACTTTCAGCATTTACTTTCCAGTAATTTAATTTCCAGCATTTACTTTCCAATAATTTAATTTCCAGCATTTACTTTATGTCTTTTCTTTTATTATAATCATGGAATTCACTCTGTTCATACGACATGTCGAGTGAAGTTACTCTTGGACCATCATCCGGTTCAGTCGACCGGGGACATCCCCTAGATGACTCTTGTCGAGTCAAATAGAATTATTGAATTCACTCTGTTCATACGACATGTCGATTAAAATTACTCATGATCCATCATCTGGTTCAGTCGACCGGGGACATCCCACAGATGACTCTTATCGAGTCAAATAGAATTATGGAATTCATTATGTTCATACGACATGTCGAGTGAAGTTACTCCTTGACCATCATCTGGTTCAGTCGACAGGGGGCATCCCTCAGATGACTCTTGTCGAGTCAAATAGAATTATGGAATTCACTATGTTCATAAGACATATCGATTGAAATTACTCATGGACCATCATCTGGTTCAGTCGACCGGGGACATCCCTCAGATGACTCTTGTCGAGTCAAATAGAATTATGGAATTCACTCTGTTCATACGATATGTCGATTGAAATTGCTCCTGGACCATCATCTAGTTCAGTCGACCGGGGACATCCCCCAGATGACTCTTGTCGGGTCAAATAGAATTATGGAATTCACTATGTTCATATGACATGTTGATTGAAATTACTGCTGATTCGTCATCTGGTTCAGTCGACTGGGGACATCCCCCAGATGACTCTTGTCGAGTCAAATAGAATTATGGAATTCACTCTGTTCATACGATATGTCGAGTGAAGTTACTCCTGGACCATCATCTGGTTCAGTCGACCGAGGACATTCCCCCGACGACTAATGTCGAGTCAAATAGAATTATAGTATTCACTCGTTTCATACGACATGTCGAGTGAAGTTACTCATGGACCATCATCTGGTTCAGTCGACCGAGGACTTCCCCCAGAAGACTCATGTGAAGGCAAATTGAGTTAAGACTCATGTTAAGTCATGTAGAGACATGGACTTCCCTCAGTTCATGTGTCATATCATGTCTAATGAATTCAAGGACATCCTCCAAAAGACTTTCGCCGAGTCAAAAGAAGTTATGGGCTTCCTTCATTCCAGACGACATGTTGAGACATACACTCACCTCATACGACATGTCGAGGCAAAATAAATACGAGTCAACTCCTAAACCCATTACTGGTTCAATAAACTTGACACCTTCATGGGATTCATGTCGAGTCAAACTAGGCCTGGAACTTCCTTCTTTAATCCTTATGACTATGTCGATTGAGGCTATCTCCAGAACCACTAACTGTGCCAATCAATCAGGAACACCTAATGAAGGATTTAGAGTAAGGACAATTGAAGCCGGATTCATCATACTGATTAACTTTGAGCTCCCACCAGGATCGGCAAGACTATTATCAGAGTCCCGATTCATTCGACATAAGCAATAATACTCTCCAAGTCTAGGACTTCCAGACTTAGAGAGTATGAGACAAACTGTACGGGCCAAATTTGGGCCCAATGGCATAACCGCCATTCTACCTTTGGGCCAAACTCAAAAACCAGAGCTCCAAGTCCCACTATCAGATCTAGTTTGAGAAACCATCTTTGGGCCGAGAGATCGGACCAACCCAGAGCCTATCATCACAGATTTAACAGTTCAGGAAGGCCAGCAGATTCATGAGTAATTAGATTTGGAAAATGCTTACAGTAATGAACTCCATTAAATCAACAGTTACAGTCATAAACCCCATCATTAACACATCCAATGGGTAGAAGAGGTTTAAATGACCCTACGTTAGGAGGGCCTATAAAAGAGAAGAGTCATGGCACTAGGGGAAGGAAGATCACACAATACGACTTCCTATCATCAGAGAAATCATAATACCCTGCCCTCACGGCAAACAAACGGAGTCTGAGGTAACTTCAGGCCTAATTCTCCCTACATCCGACTTATTCATAATACTAACTTGAGCGTCGGAGTGCTTACGGCTCCCACCACACCGGTGGGTAGTAACCTCCTCGCTCTTTCTACCCTTGTTTTGCAGGTTCGCTAGTGCCCTTCATTCGAATTCTCGATTGTGGACCTCGGCTGAAATCCAGCATCCACAATGGCTACAAGTCCAAACCTTCTATAATGGACTTTCTGGACTAATGAGAACCACAATAGATGCTGCTGCTGGAGTAGATTTAATGGAAAAATGAAAAGATCAGGCCTGTGATTTAATTGAAGAAATGACCAACAATAATTCTTTTTGGCCAACAATAATTCTTTTTGGCCAACAAAAAGGAGCATGATTTAACGAATTGCAGGCATTTATGAAGTTGGAGCCAACACAGCAATGAATGCCAAACTGGATCAGATGTGCAAATGCCTAGAAACACTTAGTCCGCAAGTTGTGAACATCACTGATTCTATAAGTTTACCATATAGAGGAGCACCAGAGGTAGAATCATACAACCAACATGATGAGACGGTGAACTATATCAGCAATTTCAACAAACAAGGGAACAATCCATATTCCAATACCTACAACCCAGGTTGGAGGAATCATCACATGAAGCAACACTACAGGGCAAAAGAACAATCAACCATCAGGATTCCAACAGCAAAATCAAAGCCAAAAGTATGAGAAGAAGCCAGAAATATAAGATTTGCTTGCAGAGATGTTCAAAAAATAAGAAGCCAAATACGATGCTATAAATCAAGCCCAATCAGCATTGAATCAAAGCCTAATTGCTTCTATTAAGGCACTGGAAAATCAATTGGAACAACTGGCCAATGCTCAGAGTTACAGACTGCAAGGTACTCTTCCTAGCAACACAGAACCAAATCCATTGAAGATAGGGAAAAAGCAATGTCATGCCATCACTTTAAAAAGTAGTACTGAAATCAACAAAGATGATGGAATCAATGCACCTGCTAAAGATATTCCAAAAGAAATCAGCGAAGCAGAACCATAAATGGAGGATAAAGAGGCAAAAGAAAATGATCGAGAAATATTCACTCCACCTCCACTGTTTCCACAACGCCTTCAGACACACAAACTGGATAAGCAGTTTGCTCGATTCTAGAGATCTTCAAAAAGCTGCATATCAACATTCCATTTGCAGAAGCATTAGAACAAATGCCCAGCTATGTCAAATTCATGAAAGACATTATATCACGAAAAAGAAGATTGGGAGATTATGAGACTGTAGCATTGACAGAAGAATGCAGAGACATCATTCAAAGGAAGATTCCCCAAAATTTGAAAGATCCTGGTAGTTTCACCATCTCTTGCACCATAGGAGAATATAACTTCGGTAAGGCTTTGTGTGATATAGGTGTTAGTATTAACTTGATGCCTTTGTCTATTTACAGGAAACTGCAGATTGCAGAAGCAAATCCCACCTCAATCTTCTTGCAACTTGCTGATAAAGCCATCACATTTCCCAGAGGTGTAGTTGAAGATTGATGAGCGGAAAATATATCAATATTTACCGCCCCTTTTACTAAATATTTTGTTTAGTTTCTCGGGTTTTATGAACGTTTTGATGTGTTTTAGTTTATTTTGCAGATAAAATAATATTGGGACTCAATGAAATCATTTAGGATGAAATATGGGTCAAATAAGGGCAAAATATTGGACTTGACATATTAATTTTGGAGATTGGAAACTTGAAAGGGCGTTCTAACGAAGTGCAGTTTCATAAATTCCAATTTTGCGCAACTGTCGTATTTTTTACATAACTTTTTATTCTGATATCGGATTGAAATTATATTTCGCCCCTAATAGTTTTAGTGGCGAAAATTTTCGCCACTAAAAGTCAATTTTGTTATAGTGGTGGTATATGATGATAGACCCTACAAGAGTCCTGGGTGATAGGTGGGTATGACAGCCTTCAGTGTAGCAACTGTAAATTCTGTGTGGAAAGTATGAAGGATTACCGTTGGTGAAAGTCCTTAAAGTGTCATAGCTGGTTACACATGACCATGTCGGTTGTCAGAGTACTCTGGGATATGATGGGAGTTAGGACTCATGCATTTATAGATTATAATGAGTGAGTATGTGCGTGTATGTGGTAATTGATATTCTTACGATTTATCTGCTGTCATTTTTTAGATTAGAAGGTTTTACTGATTTTAAAACATATGTGAATTTGTTTGGAAATTCGTATTTCGTCAAACTAATTACCATGCAACGTATTTCAGAAATTTTAAAAACGTTTTAAAGCAAGTAATCAGTTCCCACGAGTATTTCACAAAATACTCACCTTGTACTTCCTCTAAAGATAGCTCCACGTAGGTGACTTTATTGGGATATTGTGGGCAATATTGAACTTGGTATCGAGAAGTCTCTATTTTACATTTTCGTACTTTTGTTAGTAGAGGACTTTGAACTTTTCTTTCTAAGTATGTAGTAAATATGCCACCCTATATTTTATAATTCACTAATGATGATGATGCAGACTTTGATATCATTTCTAAATTTTATTTGTTATATTGTCAATTATTTTATGGTGATTCCGAGACTATGAGTACTAAGTAATTTATGAAATAAAAACGAGTGACAACATGAAATTTCCATTCCGAGTGGATTTCCCTACTTATCTCTAGCCCTGATTTAGGTGGGACAAAAATGAAGTCAATATAATGGTTCTTAAATCGTAATTATTCAAATGTAACTATCTATCAATATATTTAACAATATTAATAGATGACCATTCTTGTTTGAGTATGTAACTTCATATATTAGTGACTTATGAGAGACGTCCTGGGAGAATATACAATAAAATGAAACTGGGTATCCACAACCGAGAAATTCTCAAAAAGAGAATCTTGAATGTTGGTGATACATGCATGTTGAATTTATTAAGAGGGATAGGTTTTATTTGAACGTGTCAAGTCAGTTGAAAACCTAGCTATAATCTAGCTATTTTACTAAGTATAATATATTAGCAATGGACTAGAGTCAAATTCAACCTTTGAACCTCCAATTCCATTGGAGATAATTGTCAATTATTAATGGGATTACAATTTCCTTTTTGTAAGAGAATTGTCATAGTCCATAAAAGCCTAATAATTTAACCAAGACAATAGAGCTTTGACAAAACATCGTTCTTTCAACAACAAAAGTATTATTTTTGTCATATTTGTAAATAAAATCTATATCAATAATCTTACACATTATGGGTACCTTCCTTTTCATTTAGGATTATCCTTTATAAATATATAATCTTATTATAATGATTATTATTATTATTTTAAAACTTTAACATTAAATTAAAATGCTCTTAATATTGTATTTAAATAAGTATTATATGCTTTTAAAATCTAAATACAGTAAATATAAAAATATATATATCATAATAAATAATTAGGTGAGATATTTTTTAATAAAATCAATAATTTTTTATTTTTTTTTTTTTTTGGTAAAAAATGCTTAATATGCCGGGCCAAATTATTTCTTAAAATCGTGACCCATAGCCACTGAGAGGGGTCGTAGTTGGGCCAGACAGAATTGCCAAGCCTAGCTTTGTGTCAAGAAGAAGGCTAAAAAAAATTCATACTTTCCTAAATTTCTTTTTATAATTTATTGTCTAATTGTGTGTGTTGGAAGAACATTCATAAATCCGTTTTGGGGAGTTTGCATGATTCTTGGCCTATTCAAAACTAACAGAAACTGTTAACGATAAAAAAAAAATTACAATAAATTGGTCTAACGGATTGATAATCAAATCGTCCTATCGATCCAGTGGCCACATCGTTCAAAACAATCCAACAGTCGAACTGTCTATCGGGCCAGTACTCGAATAACCCAATCAGTCTAGCAGTCGAATTGTCCAATCAACATATCGGCTAAATCACCCAATTGGCTTGATAGCTAAGTCATACCGACTAGTCAAATGACAATCAAACCCGAGAAGTTACATGAACAAAGGAGGGGCACGAGGCACGATCCGAGCACTACCATGGCAATTACCACGAATGGTAGAAAATGGAACAAGGATTTACAGAAAAATACCACAGGATGCGAGTAGTTATCAGAAGCTAAGCGCACGATTGGAACAGTTGCCACAGCTGACAAGACAAAAAGCAAAGAGTCGCTAATCATGGGGTTCAACCGCCCAAGCACTTGCCAAGAAATTACTCTTGTCACTATAAAAGTTCATGGACAAATATGAAGAAGGACAAAGATAAATCAAAAGACTCTTATAAGTAAATGTAGTTTTTCCTTTTATTTAGATTAATAAATTAGGATTGTATGCTTACGCCCATTGAAGTTGGGGTTTTGTTCCAAGAGGTGTGAACCTTACACTCATTTCTTCTTTTGCTATCAACAATTTCCGATGACCACAGTGGGAGGAGTGGTGAAATGGAATTGAGAAGCCTCTCGAAGAAGAACATTCAAGCTTGATCAAGTACAAATAAAGCGGTATTGGGGCAAAACCATGTCCCTATTGTAATGGAACATTTTGAGGTTTGGCATAAGGAAGTCATTATGAAACCATGATGGAGTTGAGTCCTAACGTGATGCCGTCTTTGCTCGGTGACCTCACTCAGGATGTGGTCGAACAGGTTAGACTCCAAAATAACCATAATATAAGCAAATTCATTTCCACAAGCACCTTGCATTATGAAAATACGGCCAAACAAAAGAGTGTTTTAGCCGACCTAATGGCCATATGCACAAATATATGGGTCCATACACAAGAAGGTTTTGCACCACTTGATGCATTGCCTATCGGGGTAATGGTGACCAATATCGGGATCAGTTGAATGTGTGATTCCCAATTAAGGGCTAGGACGCTGGACCAAGTAATGATGCAACGTCATGTGGAGTGCCCCGGGAGGAAGCACTTCCCACATGTAACAGCCAAGACTTATGGCCAAATGGCGACAATCTGCCAGTTAACGTGGCCCAGCAGGAAAATAGCATGTTTCAAGGCCTGTAAGGGCAACACTCATATAACGGTATGCCTATTTTTGGGCCCCAATGCCAACTAGAGTGACATTCGATGGCAATGCCATGTTAAGAGAACAGATGGATGAGATCCTCCGGAACAAATTTAGCTTTGAGGTTAGATTGATATAGCCTAGATATAAGAAGTCTTATCCTGATTGGATCGATATGGCTTACCCATTGCTGAGGAATTATAAAATACCAGATTTCTCGTTGTTCACGGGATCGAGAGAAATATCTATTGTCGAACTTAGGGAGATTCACTCTCCAGTGTGGTGAGGAGACTGATTTTCATAAATTGAGGTTATTTCATAGTTCCTTGTCAGGAATGGATTTCTCTTGATTTGTCAATTTGCCACCAAATTCGGTGGAAAATTGGTACTAAATGGAAAAATTCTTCCATGCACAGTTTTACAAGACCGAGTCAGAAGTCACCTTGGCCGATCTGGACAACTTAAGGAAATTGCCAAATAAATGGGCCTAGACATTCATTGAAAGATTCAAAACGGCCAGAAGCAAGTGCTTCACGCCTTTACCAGAGAAAAAGTTTGTGAAAATTGCCCATAGTTGTTTGAGCTTTGATCTGATAAAGAAATTTCAGGACCGAGAAATCCCATACCTCTTTCAACTTACCAAAAATATGGTGAGATATGAGAGGCTGTTAAGGGAGGATAAGCAAATGAAAAACTCGAGTAAAGGACTACAAGGATGTTATAAGTTGAACGACGTGGGAGCTAATCAGGCCGAACTATGTAAGGTCGAGTTGGTTGAAGGGAAGACTTACACATGTAGGATCTTTCTCGGGCCAGGGACGAGAGTTGGAAATGACGTTTCAACCCCAGAGCAAAACAATAATAGAGCATTATCGATCAATGTAACCAAGACATACGTTATATTTGACCATTTATATAAAGACAAACAAATTAGGTTAAGAGACCGGCACAAATTGCCAAGCCCTAAATAAATTAAGGAAAAATAATATTATAAGTGGCATAATGCATAAAATCACCTTACTAATAATTTTCTTGTGTTTCGAAATGTGTTATAGGATGCTATTGAGTCAGGGCGAGTTACTTTCGAGAGCAAAGACAAGATGACTATGGATGAAAACCCATTTCCTAAGCCAGTAGAAATGAATATGATCAATCCAGACTTAACCAAAATGAGTTTGCTGAGATTCAATTTGGTACTAGACGAAGGACATAATGACTTGTACCTCAAAGGCACTGAACAATCGAGCCCCAAAGGGAAAGCAAATATCGAAGATGGATTATGCGTCTATTACTGGAATAACTTAAAATGGATGCACGAATTAGAGGAAACTTATGAGACAACACCGTTGCCAAATAAGTCACTGAGAGGACGGTATTCATAGATTTTCGCCCCGAGGTTCTACAGGGAACATTCGAATTTCATCCAAAATGTTTGGTATTTCGACCACAATTACGTAGGACTAATGTGTGGTAGTCACATAAAAAGCAAAGTGCCCTGATAATCCCCATCAATGAGATGACACAGATGTAGCTGTCTAGAGCAGACTGCAACAAGGGTTCACGTGTGGAAAACATTACGACGGGTAAGAAGGCTGATAAGGTAGTCAAAAAGAAATCCAAGCACGTCCCCATGGAAGTTAAAGTGAGCCCAGGATGTAAAGAGCATACTAAGTTTGATCGCTGTGACCGAGATGAGAAAGGAGATGCTAGGGAACCTCTTATTATTATCCAACTCGATAGCATGCTACCTATTGTGGCTAACCACTACCTGTTACTAGAAAAGTTTGAACGAAAAGGGGACGAAGTTCAAAGTATGGAAGAAAATGTTTATAATACAGACGAGCCGGAAGCAAGAGCCTTTATTCTGGAAAAATTATATAAACCCTAAGAGGACGACATGACCGAAATTGAAAAAGAGATCGATCTACGTAAAGATGCATGGATGAGGAAAATACGTAAAATCGACTCCTGAAAGTGCTTTATGAAGCATAGAATCCAATAGTAGGTATCCTGGGAGAAAACACAAGACGATTTCAGTATTATGTATTGTACAAGAAGCCTATGATGTGATGGAGAGTTACATAAGCCGCAAGAGCTGGCGGTGTTCATAATGGGGCTTCATCTAATAGTGCACCACCTCTGCCGCCTTCAGATTGGGATTCAAACAAAGCCAAAGAACGAGTGGAAGATTTTTTGGTTGTTCAGGCCGAGAAGCTTCAAGTAGTTAATGAGGATAAGAACAAGTAAAGAATAGAAATAGAATCAGCCAAAAAATGTTATATTCCAAAGACCCCCAAAGTAGATGACGAAACACCTCAGGCCATTATATGTAAAGGCAATCGTAAACAGTGTGTCTATGGCTAAATTACTAATTGATAACGGAGTGGCCATCAATGCCATCCACCTATGAACGTTGAAGAAGTTTACAAAATAAGAAGCAGATCTCATCCTGACGGAAGTCGTTCTAACAAGTTTTAATATGGGAGCCACCACAGCAAAGAAGTCATTTGGCTGGATATACAGATTGGAAGCACAACTAAGACGACCGTGTTCTTCATCATTGATGGACCTACCAGTTGTAATGTGCTCCTCGGATGAGATTGGATTGATGGAAGCCATTGTGTTTCTTATTCCTTCCATCAGTGCTTGGTTTTCTGGAACCAGAAGGATGAAGTTGAAAAAGTACACATAGATAACATGTCGTTCGTAGCTAAAATGATTTTTCCAGAATACTATTTATATGAGTGCAACTACAGACCAGTCCGAATGATAATTGAAAGAGAAAAACAATTTTTGTTGCATAAAATGACGAACTGTTTGCCACTGAATTCTCGACAGACTTATTGATAAGAATGAGGCCAAATATTGTGTCATTCGAGGAGCTAATAATTGGTTGAATGTCTAATAATTGCTTGAAATGCCAAAAGTAAGGAGCAGATAGATCAAACATTCATCACATAGATCGAAATGCCAAAAGAAAAAAGCAGATGGATCAACCCATTAGACGGATCAAAATTCCAAAAGCAAATAGCAGATGGATCAAAAGTCCATCACACGGATCAAAATGCCAAAAGTAATGAGCAGATGGATCAAAAATCCATCAAATGGATCAAAATGCCAGAAGCAAAGAGTTGATGGATCAAAAGCCCATCAGACGGATCAAAATACCAGAAGTAAGAAGCGGATGAATCAAAAGGTCATCAAAGAGATCAAAACGCCACCTAATGATAAAATCAGATGGAGCAAAGGGTAATCACACATATCAAAACACCGTAAAATGATAAAAGTAAATGGAGCAAATGGCCATCACACCGATTAAAACACCACAATGACGGAAGCAGATGGAACAAAAGGTCATCAAAGTGACTTCCAAATATCTCAAATAACTCCCGAGCAGATCAAAATACCACTCAAAACAGAACATCGCATGTGGACCAAGATGCCATCACCCATCAACCAACTTCTATAAAGCCCGATAAGTCAGGCGATGCCCGACAAACCAAATAAGTAAAAATACATGCATGACTTTGATAGACTTATCATTGTCACACACTGCACAAGCCTACTAAAGTGGGGCGATTGTAGACATTATATTTTTACGCATAGCTTGATGATGAGTCTCTTATGGGGACACCCTTTGAACGCTTGGAAAATTACAAGGATGATGGTGGAAGGGAAATGTACTCCAAGGAATACAACCAATGGCCAGCCGGACATCACCTATGTCCAGCCTACCATCTCTCATTCCAGAAGACCTGGCCAGATATACCCTGAAAAACCTAAATCCAACTACATGATATAACTATCATTGAATAAGTATATTTTGAGTTACATAAGTTACGAGATCTGATTATGTCTGTCTGAATATACAATTCAAATTTAATAATCGGCCTGATATATGATTCAAAATACATGTCTAGCCAAACATATATCGAGCTATCATCGAGTGTGTAGATCTTCAGTTACTGGAGTCACGGGCATCATAATTATTGAATATGTCCGATCAGATATATGTCTAAGATGTACCTCCGGTCGGGTATATGTCGAGTTATAATTGATGATAGAGGGGAGAGGGAGAATGGATCTTGTCTTCCCCTTCCATTCTCAGACCCTCCTTATCTGCTATAAAAATGAGTGGTTTCTTATTCACATAAATAACTCAGAACCTACCTGGAAAACTCTGCCAAAATTCTGAGTTCTTAGAAATATAGCGAAAATAGTGAGGAAATCTTAGAAATTTTGGGAGTTCATTCCCTTCCAGCAAATAACCTAGCGACAGTCTGACTTCATAGATGTCTTCTGAGCGAGGCGACACATAATTGTATTACCTGAGGGAACCTTACTTTATCATTTCTGTATTTTGGAGTTTTTGTTCTGACACAATATCTCTGGCCTAATGTATATCACATTCGGCTGGACATGCACACATCTTCGGCCACTTGATAAACATATCAGGCCACCTTTACGGCTTTCTTTAGTTCAATTACTTTATTAATGTTTATTTTCAGTATATTACTATCTTTTTATTATCTTGTATTATCATTTCATCCATGCTAGTATGTTGGTTATCTTATTAATGTCTTGTTTATTGTTATTTCACATAATTTTTCACCGTCTAAATGCATATCCAACCAAACTTACACTAAATCCAATCAGACATTAAATTCCTAAAAAAGTTTTATCGAAGCCTGGCCGAAAAGATATGTGCTCTGATGTGTTCGAGTGGCATGCTATTATTTTATTTCATGGTTTTTTTATTTATTTTGTTTACTATCAATTACACATGATTTATCTTTGTACCTTTCTGGTTTGCGAAAAACATCTGGTTAGACATGGACTATGTCTGACCGGACACCAATGGCACATAAGAATATCCAACCATGCTTCTACAAGGCCATACCGATATGATGCATGCTCTGATTTGTTTATTAGTTATCATGTTGCTATTAAAGTAGTTTTTAAATATTTATTCATTGTTTACTATTTCTTTACTATTCATGATTGCGAATTGTATGTTTTTATTTCATGTTATTGCATTATCAGATATGAGGATACCTCATTTTAGCATTAATATTATAATAGCATCAGTAAGTGAACATTCCGAACCCAAGTGGGTTTAAGGTCGGACCATGCGAGGGGTGTAGTATGCCCTTAAATCATTTCTGGTGTCTCATAACGAGTGGCGACTCCCTTATTCCCTAGTTAGCGCCCTCGTGGGGCTATCCGTATTCTCTTTGGCTGCGATTTCAATGATATAGTAGTCGTTGACGTCATAGGCATAACAGTAAACCCGCTTCGCTCCTACATACCTTAGACAATTGTTGAAGTATGAATGTAATTACTCTCCAATGGAGAAGTTGTGTTTGGCCGTGTATTTTGTTTATACTAAGTTAAGGGCCTACTTACGACACATCACTGTATATTGATTTCAAAAATTTAATGTAATAAAATACATGTTTTCTCCTCTTATTTTGTATTAAAGAGTTTCATTTTAGTCATTAAAATTGTAAAAATTGACATTTAAAATATACCATAAAAGGCCATAAAGAACCAAGCTTAGCAGATTTCTGACCGATCACCCGGTGTGGGAACATCTAAAGAAATAGAATTAGAAATATACGACTGTAATTTGAAGCTCTGGTCCCTTTATTTTTACGAGTCCAAAGCGACCAGTGGAGCAAGAATATGAGTCCTCTTAGTCAACGCCACAAGACGAGAATACTAATTCTTCTTCACATTAAACACATATTGTACAAATATTCAAGGAAAATACGAGGCCTTAATTATGGGATTGGAATGTTGCTTAACATGAGAGATGAAAAATGTGTCTATTAATGGCGATTCCCAATTGGTGGTCCATCAAGTTATAGGCTCTTTCAAGTGCCAAAACTAGTCGATCCCAGCCTTGTTAGAATTTATATAGGAGTTGTTAAGTAAATTCGATCAAGTGGAAATTTAACATGTTCCCAGGTCCAACAATGCAACAACAAATTCTCTAGCTCAAATGGGTTCATGACAAAAGGTGTTACGAGATTTCACACATGACGTAGTGCGTAAAGTGGAGTCATTATACCCTCATTACGAAGATGGAAAGAAACATTAAGTGTCTCGGGTATAAGGGACGAGGACGTAATCGATTGGAGGAAAGATCAAGGAATTCTTGAAAAACTCCATCGGTCAAGAAGATCAAAGGCTGAAGAAACACCCATTGAATTTCATTTTGTTAGACGATATTTGATACAAAAAGCGCCAGGATGGTGTGTTGTTGAAATATGTTGGGACAACTGAAGTCAAAACGATCATCATTGGGTCCATGAAGAAATTTGCGAGGCCCACCAAATGAGATGGTTAATCATTAGGAGTGGTTACTATTGGCAAAAAATAGGCGAAGCATGTGCTGCTTACGTAAAGGGATGTCTAGCGTGCCAGAGACATAAGCCAATCCAATGGGCCCTAACAATTCAGATGTCTTCTATCATAAAACCATGGCCATTCAGGGGATGGGTGATTGATTTAATTGGAAAAATTTATCCTCCATCGATCAAAAGACATACATTTATCATAGTGGCCACTAATTTCTTCACCAAGTAGGTGCAAGCCATCACATTGGTGGAAATTCCCCAAAAGAGAATCATTAATTTTATTTTTGACCATATTATAAAAAACCCAAAATATGACAAATGGTCGCCCAATTAGGAAAGATCGTATAAAGTAGAAGTTGTCTTACCTAACGGGGCGTATCATTTAAAGGATTTAGATGGGTAGAGACATGTAAGAGCAATTCATGGAAAATATATCAAGAAGTATATACCATCATTATGAGTGCACGAAAGACTAGCCTTTTTATTAAAAGAAGATTACACGCCCTAACGTACATATATTTTTTTAAAATATATGTTGACGGTGGATTTTGGTCTCAGGGTAATATTGGAATATCACTCCCGAGGGAATCCTCCTCCAACTGTGAATTTGTTTGGTTATGGGGGACCAAAAGCAAACTTAGCGGAAAACAAGAAAATGCGCCAATCAGACAAGGTGATTTAACGTGGTTCGGTGGATTTTGGATCCGACCTACGTCCACGGGCAAGAACAGGATGGTGCTTTTTATTACTGAAATATGCTTCTCGGATCTTTTTTGTGTTTACAAGTCAGAGCTTGATGATTCTAATCTCTTACTCTTGTGATGATTTTCAGATATCTTTTACACATGCTCTACCCTTCTATTTATAATAATACAGAAATCAGATTCCTATTTGTATAAGAAATCCTATTGGACTCAATCTTCTCTTCTTGTAGGGTTTCCTGATCCGGTGCTGCCTTCTCCTTCCATATTCCCTTTTGGATTCCGACTCCTTCTCCTGGCGAGAGTAGGATATCTCTCTTATCTTATCCATAAGAATGGGGTGCTGTTGTCTTGGACACGTCCCGTCGTCTGGTCGGTCTTAATGAGGTCGGCCATGACAATCTTTTATGCTGAGAGTGTTCATGCCGACATCTATAATGCTCGGCGTCACCTGAACCATATGGTGTGGGTTCTCACATGAACTGGTCGGGTCGGCTAGATGATCTCAACCAGATGTGAATTTAGTGATTGCCCTTTTGTCCTTGTCGTGCTGTCTTAAATGCTGTAGCGCCTGAAAACACCATCAACATCTGTCCCCTAGTTCTCGGTTCCAACGAGTATGTGAGTTGGAGCCGGGAACTATATAAGAGGGTGAGTTGTGTGAGGTTGTTCGGTTCACTGGAGTCGGTTGTTTTCACTGGTATCGACCTTCAGGATTAAAGTTCTTGCCGTTTCGTTCATCTTTCCTCGAGACGCACAACTATCATGTCTTCTTAAATGCCCATCAAATCGGCTTTTAGGGTTTCTTCTAACTTTCGACACTTGTCAAACATCCGCTGGGTTCCCGCCAAAACCGATGGCGATGTGCATCCTAGTCACGACTATAAGAAAACGAGGGTTTCACTGTTTCCATTTTTTCGGCAATCGTCTGCTTCTTTTCTTTGCGATCCCCTTAACTCCGTGTTCTCGTAGCTCAAGCCGCGGTCTTCATCCTTCTTCGTTGCCGATCACCTAAGGAACGAGCACCACCTCACCGTATAACCTCCTGCTTTTGAGAAGAACGAGTAAGTCTTCTGAGCGACCTCTCCTTTTTTTCTTTATGCAGTGTTTCTGTTTGTTTATTTTGCTTAGGGAGAGACTTGTGGTTTTGCTGGGTCTTGCTTTAGGGCATCTTTTAGAGACTCCAAATCTAGTTTCAGCACGGGCACCGTGGGTAGCTTCTCGTAGACTGATCCTCCCCCTTTCTCTTTTTTTCTGGGTGTCAGGGATGTCTGACAGTAATTCTTCTTCCGAAAGGCCTGTTAAAATCTCAACTTCCCCTGCTGAAGAGCTCTCCTCGGGCTCAGGGGCGCCCAGTGTAGAAGATCTCGATACTACCCCCACCCCTTCTGAGGTCGAAAATGATTCCTATCATCAGAGGGTTCCTCGGAAGGACCCAGAGCCTGGAGAACTTGGGTCGTCGGCTCTGGATATGAACCGTCCTTCTAAGATAACCGAGGATGATCTGGCGTTATTGCGGCAACGATACAGCATCCCAATAGATATTGCTCTAGAAGTTCCCGGTCCAATGGATCGTGCTAGTCAGCCTGACGAGGGCTCGGTGGCGCTTCTTCCTATCTTTTTTGAATGTGGGCTGCGGCTGCCGATTCAACCTTACTTCGCTTGGATGTTGGCCGAGATGGAGATCGCTCCTTGTCAGCTGAGTCTAAACAGTTGGAGAATTCTGGCCGGGTTGTATGTGGCTTGGCATCGAGCAGGGCTCGGGGAGCCCTCTTTTGAAGAGGTGAAGAGGGTGTATCGCCTGAAAGCCAACCCAAAGGCTCATCACGGTTGGTATTATCTTTCTGCTTACAACAGCTCTATGAACATCGTCCAGAAGCTCCCTGATTCCAATAAGAACTTCAAAGATCTCTGGTTCTGGGCCATTGGGGATTGGGGACGGACCCTGAGGTCGGATGAAGGGGAGACTTTGGTACCGGATATCTTCAGGGCGGGAGGTTAGGAGATTGACCTTTTATTTTTTCTTAGTTTCTCTCTTCTCTCTCTTTTTATGTGGGTTCTTACCCCTCTCCTCTTTTCCTTTTTAGCCTGTTGGAGGGATGCTCCAAAGGTTTCCCATCGGGTGCGGGTCCGGGTAGGTTGGGCTCGTCGGTATGCTGCCCACTGGAGGGAATTGGTTAATGACGCGGCCTTTGTTGGATCAGGCCTTACTCGGACCGTCCCTTCCGAAGTCTCAGGTCGGATAGGTAGGTGTCTGTTGGCTGTTTTTGATGATCTTTCCGGTTTGTTTTGTCATGTTTTGATATCTTTGTTATGTGCTCGGTCCCTGATTTCCTTTTTTCTTGTAGGCATGTCGAAGAGGCCTAAGTTTCTTGAGAAGTTGGCCGGTACCATGAAGAAGGCCGGCCATGCTGGAACTTCCCAGGTACGGACCGATCTCGCTGAGAATATATCTCCTGGACAAGTCCAAACAAGTGTTCGGGGGCTGTCCTCACCTTCTGGCGTGCAATCATCAGGATCTGCTCACCTTGCCAGTCCGCCGAAACCTCTTAGGAAGAGGAGGCGTCAGTTCGGGACCGAGGAGACCGAGTTGGCCCAGGAGGGAGAAGACGAGGGAGCTGCTCCAGTCAAGAGGAAGGACATTCGTAGGGGGAAGAAGTCCTCTGAAGTTCCTCCAGGAAACGGAAGGGCCCTGTGGTCCTCGGGGTGGATGACTTGGGAGAAAGCATCCGGGAGGCTACCTCTCACTTAGTGCCGGCTTTTAATGAATTGGCCGAGGTGATTCCCCCGGGGGAGGTCTCGAGGTACGAGGATGTATCTCCCGAGGGTGTTGTGGCTGAGATGAGTTCTCAGATGGCGAAGGTATTTTTACTCCCCTTCTCGGTTTTTTGGGTCTTGGTTCTCTCTTTTGTTGTATTTGACTCCTTCCTCCCTTTTTGTGTGCAGGCCAACTACCTTATGGCCAAGAACAAGGGTCTTCTTCTGACTCTGCTGTCCGAGGGCGGTCAGGCCCAGAGGCTTCAAAGTCGCCTTTCCGAAGTGGAGGCAAAGCTGGCTGACCGGGAGAGGCGATCAAGAATCTCGAGGCGGCCGCTGTTGAGAATTTCAAAACGAACAAGGCTCTCAAAGCAGCTGCTGTGCTGGAAAGGAAACTTGCTGATAATGTCAGGGAGGACCTGAAGGTTGCCCAATCTGAGATTGGCGTTCAGAAGGGGAAGGTAGCAAGTGCTGAGGCCTAATTTGAAGAACAAAGACGAGGAGGTTGCACGGGCCCGAGATAGTCTTGAAAGAGAAGAAAACCGAGCTTGAGGGAGAGGAATTGATCTCGAGGAGAGAGAGAGAGACGAGCTGGAAAAGAGAGAAGCTGATCTCGAGGCCGAGAAGGAGGCCATCCGTCTCGAGGGAGTTGGTGACTGTGCCGAGATGATACCGATGGTGCTGCCGAGCCTGAATATGGACCCTATCTACGCGGCCATCAGTTACTGTAAGGGGGACATTTCCGAGGAAGAGTTTCAAAAGTGGATCCCTCCCCCACCTGAGGAGGTGATGGATCCCGCCCCCATCTCGGTCTTTCCGGCTCCTGAGGTTCCTCCTGAAGAAGGATCGGGGGTTCCTACCGTGGATGAGGACTGCCTTGAGATCCCTCATCCTGATGCCGAAGTCACAGCTCTTCCTCCTGATGCCGAAGTCGCAGCTCCTCCTTCTGATGCCGAAGTCGCAGCTCCTCCTTCTGATGCCGAGCCGCTCCTTCCGCCATTTGAGCCAACTGAGGAAGAAGTTCCTGCCCCTGCGCGGGATGAATGAGAAAGGGTAACCCTACCGGGGCCCTATGTACACTTTAACTTTTTCTTGTAATAATATTGCAACTTGTATTTATATACATTTATGCATTTATGTTTGTTTATTTCTTTCTTCTTTTTCTTCTCTTTTTATGCTTCTTGCCATCATTGCAATTTTAAGGCCCATCAGGGGTCAGCACGAGTTAGAGGGGTCTGGATTGACCCTGTGAAGAGTGAGGCATTTGGACCCGGGGGAATATTATGTCCCCGGTCCGGAGAGCTGACTTGGTGGGGTGTATCTCGACCCCGAGCTGGGCGAGATACTTGGGTTCTGGGGGAATGTTACCTCCCCAGACCGAAGCGGCTGATTCGGTGGGACGTAACCCGACCCCGAGCTGAGCGAGATACTTGGGTTCTGGGGGAATGTTACTTCCCCAGACCGAAGCGGCTGATTCGGTGGGACGTAACCCGACCCCGGGCTGAGCGAGATACTTGGGTTCTGGGGGAATGTTACCTCCCCAGACCGAAGCGGCTGACTCGGTGGGACGTAACCCGACCCCGAGCTGAGCGAGATACTTGGGTTCTGGGGGAATGTTACCTCCTCAGACCGAAGCGGCTGACTCGGTGGGACGTAACCCGACCCCGGGCTGTTTGAATCACTTGGCCCTGGGGGAATGTTACGTCCCCAGTCCAAAGACAGACCGTGGTGGGACATCGCCCGACCCCGAGCTGTTTGAATCACTTGGCCCTGGGGGAATGTTACGTCCCCAATCCAAAGACAGACTCGGTGGGACATCGCCCGACCCCGAGCTGTTTGAATCACTTGGCCCTGGGGGAATGTTACGTCCCCAATCCAAAGACAGACTCGGTGGGACATCGCCCGACCCCGAGCTGTTTGAATCACTTGGCCCTGGGGGAATGTTACGTCCCCAGTCCAAAGACAGACTCGGTGGGACATCGCCCGACCCCGAGCTGTTTGAATCACTTGGCCCTGGGGAAATGTTACGTCCCCAGTCCAAAGACAGACTCGGTGGGACATCGCCCGAACCCCGAGCTTTTGAATCACTTGGCCCTGGGGGAATGTTACGTCCCCAGTCCAAAGGACAGACTCGGTGGGACATCGCCCGACCCCGAGCTGTTTGAATCACTTGGCCCTGGGGGAATGTTACGTCCCCAGTCCAAAGACAGACTCGGGGGACCCAGCGCCGACCCGACCCCGAGCTGTTTGAATCACTGGCCTGGGGGAATGTTACGTCCCCAGTCCAAAGACATACTCGGTGGGACATCGCCCGACCCCGAGCTGTTAGAATCACTTGGTCCTGGGGGAATGTTACGTCCCCAGTCCAAAGACAGACTCGGTGGGACATCGCCCGACCCCGAGCTGTTGAATCACTTGGCCCTGGGGGAATGTTACGTCCCCAGTCCAAAGACAGACTCGATGGGACATCGCCCGACCCCGAGCTGTTTGAATCACTTGGCCCTGGGGGAATGTTACGTCCCCAGTCCAAAGACAGACTCGGTGGGACATCGCCCGACCCCGAGCTGTTTGAATCACTTGGCTCTGGGGGAATGTTACGTCCCCAGTCCAAAGTCAGACTCGGTGGGACATCGCCCGACCCCGAGTTGAGTAAACAAGCGGCCTCAGCGGAATGAAATCCAGCCCCGATCCGTCGTTTTTCGAATTTAAAGGATTTCGTCAAAAAAGGAATTTTTATTCATGTTTGGGGGTGGACCGCCCTTTTTACAACAGTTGTTCTGGTTCGGTGTTTTGTCCGGCTTCTGCAAAAAAGAAAAATAGAAGGAATGAAAGTTGATCTTCATGGGAAGTACTTTCTTAACATCTCGACGTTCCATGGTTTCTTCAATCTCTTGCCGTCCGGATGCTCCAGGATGTAGGCCCCTGGTCTTACTATCTCAGTGATCTTGTAAGGTCCCTCCCACTTGGCACCTAACGAACCTTCTTCAGGTCGTCGGGTGTTCAGAGTCACTTTTCTTAGCACTAGATTACCTGGCCGGACGGAGCGGGTCCGAACTCTCTTATTGTAGAATTGGGCCATTCTCTGTTGGTAGATGGCTGCTTTTACTGCTGACTGCTCTCTTCTTTCTTCGATCAGGTCGAGGTGATTTTTGATAAGTTCTTCGTTCCGTTCGTTTTCAAAGTGACGGACCCGGTGGGTTGATATTCCGATCTCTGCTGGGATGACGGCCTCACATCCGTATGATAGGGAGAATGGTGTCTCTCCTGTTGAGTCCTTGAAGGTCGTTCGGTGTGCCCACAGTACCTCTGGTAGCTCCTCGACCCATAGGCTTTTGCTCGATCCGAGCCGAGCTTTCAGGTTTGACTTGATGGTTTATTGGTGGCTTCAACCTGCCCGTTCGACTTGGGATGGGCCGGCGAGGTGAATTTTAAGTTATCTGGAGGTCTTCACAAAGTTTTCTGAATCCCCTGCTGTCGAATTGCTTTCCGTTGTCGGTGATGATTGCCTGGGGGATTCCGAACCGGCAAATTATATTTTCTTTAGGAACTCCGTGGCTTTCTTTTCTGAGATGGTGGACAATGGTTCTGCTTCTACCCATTTGGTAAAGTAGTCTATGGCCACGATTGCATATTTCGCCTGACCTCGTCCTTTCGGCATCGGCCCTATAATGTCTAGCCCCCACTGTGCGAAGGGTCAGGGGCTGGATATGGTGGTCAGCTGTTCTGCCGGCTGATGGTGGAGGTTGGCATTCTTTTGGCATCCCTCGCATTTCCGTGCTATCTTCACGCCATCCTCGTGCATGGTTGGCCAGTAAAATCCTTGCCTCAAGGCTTTGAAGGCGATTGATCTCCCCCCGGCGTGGCTTCCGCAGATGCCTGCGTGAATCTCCCTGAGCACGTAGTCTGCTTCTTCTGGTGCTAAGCATCTTAGGAGGGGTACGGTGTATCCTCTCCGGTAGAGTACTCCCCCAATTAGGGAAACTTGGTGCTCTTGAACTTCAGCTTCCTGGCCTCTTTTTTATCTTTGGGGGTTTCTCCTGTTTCCAGTACCTCCTGATCGGTTGCATCCATGAATCTTTGTCTTCTTCTTCTAGTACATCCACCTCTGTCTCCCCTATGCTTCTTTCTTGGAGGTATATAAGAGGGATTACCCTGGGGTTTTCTGTCTTCATTGAAGAGGCAAGCCTGGCCAGGGAATCTGCTTCGCAGTTGTCTTCTCGTCCGACCTGTTCGAAGAGTACGTTTCCCACTTTCTCTACCCACTTCTTTACTTCGGCTAAGTAAGCTACCATGGCCGGTTCTCTGGCTTGAAAATCTCCTTTCAGCTGCTGTATTGCTAGCTGAGAGTCACTCCTGATCACTACATTGTGGACTCCTACTACCGTACACAGCCTTAGTCCGGCCAGTATCGTCTCGTACTCTGCTTCATTGTTTGTAGTTTTGAAGGCGAATTTGAGGGCGAACAGTATTTCTTCTCCCTTTTCGCTTTTTAGTGCTACCCCTGCTCCGTAACCGTGTGAGCTTACGGACCCGTCTACAGACATTTCCCACCTGTCTTCTTCTACGGCCTAAGACCTGCGGTTCTGTGAGCTCTGCTATGAAGTCTGCTAAGGCCTGCCCTTTTATTGCTGTTCTTGGGAGGTAGGAGATATCGTGCTCGCTTATTTCCACTGACCACTTCATCAGCCTCCCTGAGGCCTCTGGTTCTCTGCAAGATTTGTCTCAGGGGAAAATCCGTGTATACTTTGATCGGATGGGCTTGAAAGTAGGGTCGTAACTTCCGAGCTGTGGTGACTAGGGATAGGGCGACGAGTTCGTGTGTGGGGTATCGAGTTTCTGCGTCCAGCAGGGCTTTACTGACGTAGTAAACTGGTTTCTGGACGTGGTCGGTCTCTTGTACTAGTGCCGAGCTTACTGCGTGCTTCGAGACGGCCAGGTATAGATACAGTGTTTCCCCTGGGAGGGGTTTGGCTAGGAGAGGGGGCTGTGCCAGGTATTGTTTTAGGTGCTGGAAGGCTTCTTCGCACTCGGGTGTCCAGTCGACCCCTTTTTGAGCTTTCTTGATGACTTTGAGAAATGATGGCACTTGTCGGTTGCTCGTGAGATGAACCGGTTGAGTGCGGCGATTCTTCCTGTAAGGCTTTGCACTTCCTTAACTGTCCGGGGAGACTTCAGGTCCAGCACGGCCTGTATCTTTTGCGGGTTTGCTTCAATGCCTCGTGAACTTACCATGTAGCCCAGGAACTTTCCCGAGGCTACCCCGAATGCACACTTCTCTGGATTGAGTTTTAAACTGTGTTTCCTCAAGAGTTCGAAAGTTTTCTTCAGGTCGGCTACATGGTCTCTTGGTTCCTCGGACATTGTTATCATGTCGTCGACATATACCAGCATGGTCGTGCCGATGAGCGGTTTGAAGACTTTGTTCACCAGTCTCTGGAAAGTTGCCCCTGCATTTTCAATCCGAAGGCATTACTTTATAGCAGTAGTATAGTCCTTGGTCAGTAATAAAGGTGGTCTTCTCCTCATCCGCAGGGTGCATCCTGACTTGATTGTATCCTGAGAAGGCGTCCATGAAGCTTAGTAGCCCTTGGCAGGCTGTGTTGTATCTACCAGTTGGTCTATATTGGGGGAGGGGAAAGCTGTCTTTTGGACATGCTTTGTTGAGGTCGGTGAAATCTACGCACATTCTCCACTTCCGTTAGACTTTTTCACTAGTACCACGTTGGACACCCATTCTGGGTATTTTACTTCCCGGATGAAACCGGCTTTCAGCAACTTTTCCACCTCGGTTGCTATTGCTCCGCACCGCTCCTGGTTGAATATTCTCCTCTTCTGTTTTACTGGTTTATGTAATGGGTTCACTGCTAAGCGATGGCTTATGAATTTAGGGTCGATCCCGGGCATGTCATTGTGTCCCCATGCAAAAACGTCGGGGTACTCCTGTAGACATTCCAACAAGTCTTTTCTTAGGGCCTGTCTAGACTTCCTCCTATTTTTATGTTCTTCTCTGGCCCGAACAGTTTTACTTCTTCCAACTCTTCGGCTGATCCGAGCCGTGCAGTTTTATCGGGCCGAGGAGCAGGGTCTTTCCTTGTATTCTCGTCGTCCTCGTCTCTCTGTCTCTCTCTTGGTGCCTTTTTCTACGCAGAGGGTTTCTCGCGAGAAAGTGGCAAAACAGCTGCGGGCTTTTTTCTGGCTTCCGCATACGATTCTGATCCCTTCCCGTGTGGGGAACTTTAATTTTAAGTAATGACAGGACATTGCGGCCTGGTTTTCATCATGAAGGGGGGCGGCCGACAATGACTTGATAACTGCTCATGCAGTCTACTACGGTGAAGTTTATCATGAACGTTCGGGTTTTGGGGGGCAGCCCCGATCGTCATTGCTAACTGAATTTTTCCCAGGGGGATGACCGTCGAACCCCTGAATCCGTACAGGGGGGTGCTGTCTTTGGTTAGGGCTGTGCATTCTACCCCTAGGTCCTCCAAAGTCTCTTTGGAAATTATGTCTACTGCGCTCCCTGGATCCACCAGGATTCGGTCCACTTCTGTGTCGCCGATCGTTGCTTTGATTATCAGTGCGTCATCGTGGGGGAAACTTACCCCCTGAGCGTCTTCATCGGTGAACATAATGGGTGTTGACCGATTTCTTTGGGGGTGGGGTTTGGGATTTTTCTGTTTTCAGCACCTCTGTTCCCGTGCCGGCTGTAATTCTTTCTTGACCGGTTAGAGTCCCGGCTAGCTTTGCTCCTCCTGCGATGACGTTTACCCCTGATTCCTTGCCCTTTGTCTGGCGGCCATGATTTCGTGGTCGATGTAATTGTTCAGGTACCCGTTCCGGGCCAGGTCCTCCATTTGTTCCCGTAGATCCTTGCACTCATCGGTTGTGTGCCCTTTTAGATTGTGGTTGTAGGCAGTAGTAGGACTTTTGTTTTTCCTGTCTGGGGGAAACCTCCTGAGGTCGGGTTCTATTAAGAGGCCTTTCTCCCGTATCTCCATGATGATTTCTCCTGGCGGCTTGCTCAAAGGGATATATGCCTCCTCTCGAACCACGTGGTTTACCTGAGTTGTGGGCCTCTTTCCTTGATCCTTCTGTGCCATTGGCTTGAATTCTTTGGGTCTTGGATTGAATTTCCGGAATTCTCTCTCTGGTCGCCGGTGGTCTTCCCTCCTTATCACCCTTTCTCTGGTGGTTGTCCCCCTCCGGGATACTTTTTCTTCGCTTTCGAGCAGGACGTACTTCCTGGCTATCTCCAGTGCGGTAGCGTAGTCTGGTGTCTCATGGATTCTCAGGTGGGTCCAGAGTTTCCCGACCCTTAGGGCCCCTTTAGACTTTCCAGGGCCTCTTGGGATTCGTATCCTCCGACCTCGAGCACGGTGTTGTGGTACCTCTCAATGAAGTTTTTTAGTGTTTCGTCATCTCCCTGTTTTATGAGCCTTAGTTCTCCTATTGTCTTTTTAGGGGTGCAGGCTCCTTTGAAGTGTCGGATAAATGATTTCTTAAGCTGGGAGAAGCTCTGGATGCTCCCCGGGGCCAGACTTCTATACCATAGGATGGCAGGTCCACCTAAAGATAAGGGAAATACTTTGCATACTACGGCGTCGCCCGTTACCCCCTGTACTTCCATCAGGAGGACAAAATTCTCAATGTGGGATTTTGGGTCGGAGTGGTCTTTGTATGGTGCCACGGTCGGCATGTTAAATCTCTTCTGGAACTGTGCTGTTTTTATTTCTTCTGTAAGGGGAGACCCCTCTTCCTCGCCTCGGGTGCCTCCCGCGCCGATCTTGAGGCTTTCTTCCCATCTGGTCATCTCTTTTTTCAACCAGGATTTTATTTCACGGGCTGTGCCCCCGTGTCGCCTTTTGTGTCCTTCTGTTCTCCTGTCGTTCCGGGCGTGGCGTTCCTTGAGCTCGGAGGTCTCCTGTACGTCTTCGTTGTATTCTCTATTCCTCCTCTCGGAGTTGAAAAAACTGTCGGAGGAGGAGTTGGGTGATTGTTCCTCCTCTTCCCATGTGTCTTTGGATCGTGGCTCTCTTCCTACCACTTCAGATCTTATCCCATAAGGGCCTCTCTTTCTGGGTCCCTCGTCTTCGCTTATATCTACTACTCTTTTTCCTTTTTCCCTCTCTTTCCTTTTCTGGCCGGCCTCGGTTTCAGGTTCCTCGTTGTTTGCTCCTTCCATTCTTTCTAGTCGATCCATCATAGACCTCATGCTATCCTCCATCTTTTTCATCCAGTCCATTGCCGGACCTCCTGATTGGGGATTTCGTCTTCCGCCATTTGTCTTATCACGTGCTGCTTTTTGTTGAAGTTCCCCACAGACGGCGCCAACTGTTGACGGTGGATTTTGGTCTCAGGGTAATATTGGAATATCACTCCCGAGGGAATCCTCCTCCAACTGTGAATTTGTTTGGTTATGGGGGACCAAAAGCAAACTTAGCGGAAAACAAGAAAATGCGCCAATCAGACAAGGTGATTTAACGTGGTTTGGTGGATTTTGGGATCCGACCTACGTCCACGGGCAAGAACAGGATGGTGTTTTTTATTACTGAAATATGCTTCTCGGATCTTTTTTGTGTTTACAAGTCAGAGCTTGATGATTCTAATCTCTTACTCTTGTGATGATTTTCAGATATCTTTTACACATGCTCTACCCTTCTATTTATAATGATACAGAAATCAGATTCCTATTTGTATAAGAAATCCTATTGGACTCAATCTTCTCTTCTTGTAGGGTTTCCTGATCCGGTGCTGCCTTCTCCTTCCATATTCCCTTTTGGATTCCGACTCCTTCTCCTTGCGAGAGTAGGATATCTCTCTTATCTTATCCATAAGAATGGGGTGCTGTTGTCTTGGACACGTCCCGTCGTCTGGTCGGTCTTAATGAGGTCGGCCATGACAATCTTTTATGCTGAGAGTGTTCCTGCCGACATCTATAATGCTCGGTCACCTGAACCATAGTGGTCGGTTCTCACATGAACTGGTCGGGTCGGCTAGATGATCTCAACCAGATAGCGAATTTACCCTTTTGTCCTTGTCGTGCTGTCTTAAATGCTGTAGCGCCTGAAAACACCATCAACAATATATATATATACTTATCAAGGTACATCCCTGTATTCCTCTATCGGAGTCATATCTTTGATGACGTTCAACGACTCCCGCATATGAAGCCATCCATTCTACACCTCCCCGGAAATGGTAGAAATATCGGTTAGAACCTCATCTAGATCAGCTTCAACCAGGCCTTGGTATCGAGTCACAAAATTATTCAGCTCATTCAACTCATTGTCTGCGGTCTTGCGCCTCGCTTCCTTCCGTATACGGTGCTCGTCCAACTGCCACTGAAGTTCTCTTATTTTTTATTCAAGCCCAATAATAATGGAGTCCTCAGTCACAATCTTATTTCTAAGCACCCTCAAGGAGGCCTGCCTCTTTTCAATAGAATGAACCAGATCATCTCGCCTCACGAATGAAGACCGAAGATTCATCTTCTGCTTTGAAGATGTTGATAGCACTTAAGGAAAGATTGGACTTCAACCTGAATTTCTTGAATGAAGACTTGGTTGGACACAAGGATTGGCAGGGAGAGCAAGGACATGAGTGGAGTCAACTCTGCCAGCATAGGCTCTAGTCGTGCTAGATTGGATGGCAAAATTGCCTAACTAATGTCAAGACTAGTAAAGGCTGCATAATGTAGAATGACTTCTTTCAAGGCCTCCATGTCTAAACTGGAACTTGTCGAAGCTCTAGGCTGAGAAGGATGTGTAGACTTGAGGTCGTCCCAAGCAGCGAAGGCATCCTGGATGTAGATATTGTATTTTTAAGCATAGCCCGATGATGAGTCTCTTATAGGGGCACTACATGAAGGTTTGGAAATTTACAAGGATAAATGCCAGAATAGAAGGGAACTCTATGACAAGTCCCTTACTGATGACATTGTAAACTCTATGTCGATGACGAGTCCCTTATTGATGATATTGTAAACATTATATTTTTACGCATAGCCCGATGATGAAGTCTCTTATAATGAAACTCTTTGAAAGCTTGGGAAGTTACAAGGATGAATGCTGGAATGAAAAAAAGACTCCAAGGAACTCCATATGATATAGTCAAATACTAGCCCGACATCACCTATATCCTACCTACCTTCTCTTAGACTAAAAAGATCGGCCGGACATACACCTGAAACCCTATATCCGGTCGGACATAAAATAGTTCTCAGTGAATGTGTTGATTGTCAATCATTGCAATCATGGGATCTAATTGATGTCCAACCGAATATGTAATTCAAAATACATGTATGGGCAGAGATAAAATTCAAATACATGTCCAACTGGACATATGTCGAGCTGTGATCGAGTGTGAATATCTTCAATTACTGAAATCACGAGCCTGATTATGTCTGGCTGGACATATATCCTAAAATATACATTTGATCGAATATGTAACAAGCTGTAACTGACGATACAGATTATAAATCACAGGAGAATAAGGGGGATCTAGTCTCCCCTTCCCATTTTTGGCCTTTCTCTCTCACTGTAAAATGAGGCTTTTCCTTGAGCAAGGGACAACTTTGATAAAAATACTGAAACTCTGACACACCAAAACTCTGCAAATCCTAGAAAGAGAAAGAGAGAAGTTGTGAGAAGTCCCTAGAATTTCCCCTTTCCAGCGAGCATTCAAGTAGAAATCCGGCTTTCAGAAATGCTCTTCGAGCCCACGACATCTAGAGGTACGACCTAAGGGCACCCTCTTTCACTTTCGCATCGTTGGAGTTTCAGAATTAACATGGTATCTCTAGCCGGACTTACATCTTGTTCGGCTAGACATGCATACACATCCAGTTGAATGTAACAATATCCGACCATATTTTATATTATTGATGTTCTTTTGTTTTACACCATTTTTCATCATGTCATGCATGTTTAATTATTTTACGAATGTTTCAATATTGTTCAATTATCCACTCTCGTTATGTTCTTTATCTTGCTTTTATCATTATCATCTTGTTTTCCTTATTTATTTACTGTCACACTCTTAGTGTTGCATATCTACCGTTATTATCAATATCTTACCATTATTGTTGTTATCGTAGTAGTCAGTATGCATGATTATGTTTTTTTAGTTTCTGGTAACACACTCACAAAGTGATTCTTTACTCTCAAGTATAAGAGTGACGAAATAATAAATTAATTCGATAAGCCCGAGGGTTGATCCAAATGGAATAGATTTAGTAAAATAAAATAATAGTTCGAGTGAAAATAAAAAAAAAAGGCTGAATTATTTGAAGTGATGGACAATTTTAAATTGCACTCCAAAAATAAAATAGAATGTTAGAGCTAGGAAATCCACTCTTGATATTTCAAATATAGAGAAATCTTACTTTTTATAATATATAAATTATCATTATTATCCAGTTAATTTACTTCAGGATTTAATTATGTCAAAACATATAAAACCAACCATATAGGTAGTGATAACATTTGTCTATAACAAGTCCAGTTTGGTACTCAATTATGCCAAATATAAAAACCGGCCATAAAAACGGTAACAAAGTTTGTTAATAATTAGTCCAGATTTAAATTACACTCTTATATAATATGGGGTAAAATATTAACTATGCCAACCAAGATGAGATTGTCTACAACGAATCAAGACACCCACATATATAAGAGAAGATTAAATATTAGTCTTGAGATTAAAATTCATATATTATAATATAAGTAGGATTAATTTATATTCTCATATTAAGAGTTGCACCATTTACCCCAGAATAATGGAATTAGTTACTCATGCTTTGAATAAAAACACACATAATTTTACTACTGAAAGAAAAAAAAATTACAACAAAGCTTGAAAAATAAAACACGCAAGAGCTGAAGCTCCATAAATTCTCATAGAGAAGTATGAAATTCAGACTGCTTTTCTAAGGTGCTGAACACCTCTATTTATAGTATATTTCTCAGCACCTTCCGTGCAACATGCATCAATTTGCAAATTGCATGTTTGGTGGGAATTGAAAATCTACCCAAATGTGGAATGTTATTTCCCACCCTTTTTTGTTTATGTTTTTTTAATAATTAACATTATAAGTATCACACTTTGGATTTTTCATCACTTTCGACCTTGAAAACCTCAGAACTAGACAATCTTATAGTAATATTGTAGATATTTGAGTCTTCTTTTATCTAAAACTGGAATTCCCTCAATCAGATATCGGAGTAACACATTATGGCCACAATATGAATATTGTACAAAGCTGAAATTGTATACTATTAGAAATCCCTTTTAAGTTTCTGGCCTCCAAAATCCAAACGTCACGTCCATTTTTCTAGTTATGCATCCAAAGTATTATTTCACTTACATAAGAAATAAAAATCACAATAAAAATAGATAAAACGTAAATTTAATTATTATTTTACAAATATGCTAAATTAAGGGGATTAATGAAACTGTAAGTGTAAAATGATTATTATTTTTAATTAAATGTACACTTTTTACTGTTCATCACACCACCCACCCAGCTTACTACTAGTCTATAGTAATTTAAGCGATCACTTAAATGAAAAATTATTATCCAAGTTACTAATTGTTTTACTTCTTTCTAAATTATCAAATAAGTAAATTTTTATGTACTTTTTACTCTTCTTCCATACACACATAAGACAAAGTATCAATCAATTCATTGTGCCCACAATATTCACAGGTCTTTATGAAAAGAAAGTAATATTTTTATCCTAAAATTTTATTAGAGTTCACACATTTTTGGCAATGAGAGTTTATTTATAAATATAAAAATAGTTTTTTTTTAATAATGCATCTTAAATCCTTAGAACGAGCTTTGGTCCAGTGACTCCCAAACCAATTGGCTTTAGGGCATTAGGTATTAAAACACCCATACTGACTTAATTACTCGGATCTAAGATGTCACCAAAAAAAGTGTTTGATTCCCTTAAGCTTTCTCTTTAACCCATGTCAAGAGCTTTGAGCCAGTGACTCCCAGACCAGTTGGCCTTAGGACACTAAGTGTTAAAACACCTATAAAAACTTAATTGCTCAAGTTCGAGAGGCTACGAAATCAAACTTATCCACACACTCTTCTTAGTTTTTTACAAACTCAAGCTCTACTGTTTTACGCGAACAATCACTGCTTGCTAAGGCAAGATGTCTAAAAATTAAGTAAAAGTTTGATTATTATTATTATTATCATCATTTTTTAAAACTAACTCAATCCATACCATTTTATACGAACAATCATTGCTTGCTGAGGCAAGATGTATGGTTACTAAGTAAAAGCTTGGGTTTTTTTGAATTAAAAAAAAATTTCACTGTCTTTAAGTGCTACCTCCAACAAACTAGAGAACTGAATATTATAAAATTTCCACTTACAACCCATGATCATATGTTACCATGAATGTTGATAATACATGTAAAATGAGCATATGGAAATCAAACTTAATAAATATTATGGAGAATTCACATGATTCAAAAAGAAAGAAATAAAAATAACGTGTTATGAAACATATTGAGATGCGTCATAGGAACGAAAACTCTTTACACTACCATATCTGAATAACAATTCCATTTGTTAGTCAAAAAGTTATTGTTGGTTTGTGTGTAGTGTTTTTTTGAATAAAAACACACAAGAAAATCAACATATAAATAAATATTTTTATAAATGATGAGTGATATATGTATCACTATTTCCCACTCATTTAACTTAATATTTTGTGTAGTTTCTTGAGTTTTGTGAATATTTTGATGTGTTTTGTGTTATTTTGTAGATAAATAAAGTTTCAGGACATTCTGGTGTTGATTTGGAACAAAACAGTGAAAATTGGCAAAAGGGCAAAATGATAATTTTGTCCGCGTCGCGATGCCCAAACCCTTGGCGTCGCGACGCCTAACGTGCACCGAGAGCTGCTAACGTGCGCCGGGTCCACAAGTCAGAGTTTGAGAAGTTTGACTTTGTTAACGTGCGCCGTGCCACGTGTCATCATCACAAGCGATCCGCTAACGTGCGTCGCGTGCCACGTGTCAAAAATTCAACGAGCCGACATCAGCCAGCCGCCTTGCCACGTGTCAAAAATTCATCGAGCTGAAATTTTTCAGCCGCCGTGCTACGTGTCCGGTGAGATGCCGAGCAACCAATCAGGGGCTGCCACGTCAGCGTGTCGCGACGCGCAAAGCTTGCGAGACCCGACGCGCTCCACTTACTCGGGCCTATAAATTCGGCTCGAATTTTCAGTTTCAAATGTACCTTTTTCTTGAAATCCTCTGATGTAAATAATGAGTATTCTTCTTAGTTTCTTTTAATTTCAGTTTTGTAGTTAATTTTAATTAAGTTCTGAAATAGTAATAGTAATTCTATTTTTTTGAATAGTAATTTTATTTTTACTTTTTACCGTTTTACTATGCGAGGGTAACTTCTCCATGCTAAGGTGAAAAGGTAATTCTTTTACTATTGCTATTTAGATTAATCTCCCTAAAATATAATATATAAACTATTTAAAACCTGACTTAATGAGGATACCGCCATACTGGTCGGTTGGTTATTCAATTTAATCTGGTTAAACCTGACTAAATGAGGATACCGCCATACTGGTCGGTTGGTTTAATTATTGTTTCGCCTTTATGGCTGGTTTAATTATTGTTCCGCCTTTTATGGCTGATTTATTAACAAATATTACCGCCTTAATGGCTGGTTGATCTTAATTTGACTTAATCAGGTTACCGCCTATATGGCTGGTTGGTAAAATTATCACAAGTATATATATTATTTTATGGGAGATATCTAAATAGTTAATAGTATAAGTTAATTCCTTTTACCTTACCATTTTATTTATTTTTCTGCATTTGCTTTTTAAGTAATTTTTATGTCTTTTTACTAGTCCTAATTATGTGTCATAACTAAGTTAGTTTTCTAGGTTGTGATGAAATCTAATATCACCAGTTTATAAGAGGTTATTTTATAGTTTGAGTAATTTAAAGGTGTACTTATTAAGTCTTAAGATTAATGCTTCTTGTTGTCTGATCACCAATAAGATTGATATGGTAAATCTAAAATGAACTAGACATAGGGATTTTAGGTTTCAACCTTTGACTTAATAGCCCACGATCTTCTTTGAGGATAGATAACCCTTTAATAGATTTCCTTACAGGATAGACATATACCTGTCGGACGGGGGTAGCCATAATTGGAACTTAAACTTAATGAATTCAGGTAATTTAATTTACATAGACATATGATTTAATTGGATTAAACTGGGTATTTGTGTCTGACCATCGACAGATGCTTTCGCATAAATTCGTGTTCCAGGTTAGTAAACTGATTTATTACACAAACATAAAATAATCACTTCATCTTTTTAAAAATATTAGAAAGATTCACAACCCTAGATCTTTGAGTCTTTTATTTTCCTTAGTATTTTCTTTGTCTTTTTATTTATTTATTTAGCAAATCTACAATCAACCAAATCAATTAAGCAATCATTCTCTTCTCCCTCAATTAGATATTTGTAAATAAATAATATCAACAATTAATAACAATAGTAGGAATTAAGTCCTCATGGGATCGATATTTTTATACTACTTGAACGATACGTGCGCTTGCGTTATACGTGTGTGTTTACGCCGGTCAAGTTTTTGGCGCCGTTGCCGGGGACTTATTTTTCTTGAGTTATTAATTTTGAAGCTATCTAATTTACTTGTATCTAAGTTTCTTTATTTTTATCTGTAATTTTTATTTCTTCCTTTTGTTTTCAGGTGGTTAAAAAATGGAACATTTTGAAAGATTACAAGCTTTACTAGAAAAAGATACACCCCAAATCCAGGAGCAACAGTACGATTTTCTGAGGCCTGTTGTCCAGCCCAACAACTATCATTGGATGTCAGAATTAAGCACTACTACATTTGCTCATCAGAATGAAATGGGGAGATGTGTAATTTGTGATGGTAACCACCCGAGCGATCAATGTATTTACCTTTCAGAGTGGCAAAATTATTGGAATCATTCAAGGTACGAAGAATCATCACATTTTCCATTTTATCCACCACCATCTATATTTTCATCAAAACCAGATCCATCAGAGAAAGATCAGTTGAATGACATGCTAAAAGATTGGCTCGAGAAACGAGAAGCTCAATTTGATGTACAAATTCAGAGTCAAGCGGCGTCTATACAAAGGATGACAGATCAAGTTAGACAATTAAAAGATAACCTGAATCACATATCTCACAGAGCAAATTCAAATACTACTGAAGAAGCCTTTCAATATCCTGAGATTCATCATGACATCAAAACAGAGGACGAGGCTGAGCAGTATCAAGAATCAGAGGTATCAGTTCAGGAGCCTGCACCAACAAAGTCTCAATTTGATTTTTATTATTCTGACTCTGACGAGGATGAAGAAACTGAGCTTTTTGTACCAACTGCACCAACAAGAAAGGATGAAACTTTCCATCCTCAGAATGAAGATCTTGGAGCATCCATTGCAAATGTTTGAAGAAGATCTACCTGAGCCAATCATTTCACCCAGATCAGAGAATGAAGACCTAAAATCTGACATTTCTTTACATCCTCAGGTTGACAATTTTGAAGCATGTATTTCACAAATGACAGATGAAGAGCTGAATACAGAAATTTTCAAATACATCTGTGAAGAAAAGGTGGAACAGAAAACATAGCAAATAGAGGAGCAATTATCAGACAAAATTAAAGATACAGAGCATTCAGGCGAAACATCACTGTTTTGGGGAGTACAAATCAAAGATATTGCCTAAAAGCTTGACAGAATGGAACTTCCATTCCAAGTCAAGCACCATACGAGACCTCCTGATTTTCTTTCTTTCTTTTCAGGAACCACTGGAGCGACAAAGATCAAAAAGGTGGCACAAGTACTGAATGGGACAAAATTCTTTTTACCACCATACCGTTGGAAGAGACCCTTCAAAAGCAACGCACATGGGAATGTCTTTAATAGGACATCCAAATGACGCTGAAACCGCCTTGACATATGGATTTCAGTCACGTCTGGCTGAAGACGAAAAATTTAGCGCTAGCAGGGAGGCAACCCATGCAATTTGTTGTAATTTTTGTTTTCATATTTTGTGTATACATGTTGTAGATTTTTTTTTATTTTGTGTGTTATTTTTTGTAGGGAAAAGCACAAACGAGCATTTTTAAAACAGAAGGAATGGTGTTTGGCAATTAGAAAGAAGAGAGCTATTCATTTGCGATGGCTGAGTAAAGAATGAATTCTTAAGACGCATCCTAATGAATTTATACTAAGCGAGTGGTGTATTGCGTACACAATTCTGTTGCCTTAATTATTGCTTTGATTTTCTTTTCTGTTCTAATTATTTTTATTTTCATAGACAGGATCCAGACTTTTTGACCTTTCACGATTCATTTTGTCGTTTAGCTAACAAGCTTCCTTTGGAAGATACTAGTGCTATTATTACTCACCCTTTTCAGGTTCTATAAATTCAACCCGTCATTGCACTTTTGAAGGCATCCAGAGTTGAGAAAGAAATATATAAAAATGGAAGCCACTTCAAGAAGACGAGTTGAAAACATCTGTGTGTTTTGCGGTAGTAGTATTGGTACTAAACCACAATACGTAGAAGTAGCACAGAAATTGGACCGAGTCTTAGCTGCAAGGAATTTGCACTTAATATATGGCGGGGGCAATCTTTGACTTATGGGGATTGTTTCAAAAGCTGTACAGGAAGGAGGCAGTCATGTTTTGGGAATCATCCCAAAACCCTTGGCAGAGGCAAATCTTATTGGATCATCAAACGGAGAGGAACTGATTGTGCCAGGTATGTCTGAACGATTGGTAGAAATGATTAACCGTGCTGATGCTTTTATCGCTTTGCCAGGTGGCTTAGGCACATTGGAGGAAATTTTTATAGTGTTATCTTGGGCGAACCTGAACATACACTAGAAACCAATTGGGCTGTTTAACGTTTTATGATTTTCTTTATGTGTTTCTTGATGATGCTCGGAGAAATGGGTTCGTATCAAAACCTTTGAAAGAACTACTCTTTACTGCCAGAACTACTCCGGATCTAATTGACCAACTCTTAGCCTATGAACCACAAGTTGACCCTATCCTTTCAAAGATAAATTGGTCCGAGGACGATCGTGGTAAGAGGCTCGTGTTAATCAGGATCTTAACCTTTAATTTCTTGTAGAATTTCAGCTAACCAGGTATTATCTTATAACTCTTCTTCTACTGTTTAGGGAGTAGGTGATGGTTTGGTGTCTTCCTTCACTTACTACCTTTCTATAAGGAAAAGCTGTGAAGGCCACCTAGATAATCATTCACCCGTAGCTCATTGTGATAGACTAATTTGGAGGACTCGTTGTTTATTCCTG
The DNA here is from genome assembly GCA_019454045.1 of Zanthoxylum bungeanum. Lineage (NCBI taxonomy): Eukaryota > Viridiplantae > Streptophyta > Magnoliopsida > Sapindales > Rutaceae > Zanthoxylum > Zanthoxylum bungeanum. The sequence continues at coordinate 35,986 of SKCR01019365.1, read as the reverse complement.
ACACCAAGCGATAAGAGCCTAAGAGGCTTGGGTACTTAAGAGAGCCTCGCTCCACCCTCCTTCTGGGGAATCTACAACGGGAAATCTACCTTAGTTTTGTATGTTATTTTTATTTTAGTCCAAATTATTTCGAAAAAAAAAAAATTTGAAAAATTTTCAAAAATTACAAAAATATTTTTCATTTTTATTTGACTAAAAATGTGAAATTGGTAAGAAATAGCTGTGTAAGGAATTCTCACTCCTGATACGTATTTCAAACCCATATTTCAAAACAAGTTAATTTTTGTTTATTTCTTTTTGAATTATTTAATTTGTAAATTCTCCATAAAACTAACTAAAACGAATCTTCATATGCTCAGTTAGCAGGTATTATCAACATACATAGTAACATACGGACATGAGATAAAATTGAAAAAATTGTAATATTCAGTACTATAGTTTAATTGGAGATGCATCTCAAAAAGTGATGGAATAAAAAAAAATCTGAGATCCGAGTTATTAAGTCTGTAAGGGTGTTTTAACACTTAGTGCCCTAAAACCAACTGGTTTAGGAGTCATTGGCCCAAAGCTCGCTACATGGATCAAAAAGATGACTGGAAAAATATATATATATCTGAAGTCTGAGTAATTAAGTCTGTAGGGGTATCTTAACACCTGGTGCCCTAAAGCCAACTGGTTTGGGAGCCACCGACCCAACACTCGCTACATAGATGGAAGATATTGTATATAAATAAAAAAAAATTAGAAAAAAAAATCAAAGAAAAAATCAGAAAATTTATTCCATTACTACAAAAAGGTGTGAATTCTGATAAAACTTTAGGACAAAAATATTACTCTCTTATCAACTGCACTTATGAATGTTGTGGGCAAAAATGAGTTGATTAATATTTTGTTGGCTGTGTATATGAAGAATGGTAAAAATAATCGGAGAATTTACTTATTCAGTAATTTAGAATGAAACGAAACAACTAGTAAACTTGGAGTAGAAGTTTCACCTAATTAGTCACTAACTTCTTTATTCTCTTTTCTCTTGTCTTTTTGCTTTTGTGTGCATTGTTTGTTTTTTTACTTTTCTTTTTACTTTTATAAAATGTTTGTGGGTATCATTGATGCAACCCTCACGAGACTACAACTCGTCCACTAGGGACACTTAGGGGTTTAAAGGCTTGTTACATATGCTAAATGCAACCGTGATCCCTACGAAAATGGCTTAGTTAAATTTTATTATGTTATTTTATTTTGCTCGAGGACTAGCAAAATGTTAGGTTTTGGGGTGTGATTAGTGGTTAATGTATCACTATTTCCCACTCATTTAACTTAATATTTTGTATAGTTTCTTGAGTTTTGTGAATATTTTGATGTGTTTTGTGTTATTTTGTAGATAAATAAAGTTTCAGGACATTCTGGAGGTGATTTGGAACAAAACAGTGAAAATTGGCAAAAAGGGCAAAATGGTAATTTTGTCCGCGTAGCGACGCCCAAACCCTTGGCGTCGCGACGCCTAACATGCACCGAGAGCTGCTAACGTGCGCCGGGTCCACAAGTCAGAGTTTGAGAAGTTTGACTTTGCTAACGTGCGTCGTGCCACGTGTCATCATCACAAGCGATCCGTTAACGTGCGCTTCGTGCCACGTGTCAAAAATTCAACGAGCCGACATCACCCAGCCGCCTTGCCACGTTTCAAGAATTCATCGAGCTAAAATTTTTCAGCCGCCGTGCCACGTGTCCGGTGAGATGTCGAGCAACCAATCAGGGGCTGCCACGTCAGCGCGTCGCGACGCGCAAAGCTTGCGAGGCCCGACGCGCCCACTTACTCGGGCCTATAAATTCGGCTCGAATTTTCAGTTTCAAATGTACCTTTTTCTTGAAATCCTCTGATGTAAATATGGAGTATTCTTCTTAGTTTCTTTTAATTTCAGTTTTGTAGTTAATTTTAATTAAGTTCTGAAATAGTAATAGTAATTCTTTTTTTGAATAGTAATTTTATTTTTACTTTTTACCGTTTTACTATGCGACGGTAACTTTCTCCATGCTAAGGTGAAAAGGTAATTATTTTACTATTGCTATTTAGATTAATCTCCCTAAAATAAAATATATAAACTATTTAAAACCTGACTTAATGAGGATACCGTCATACTGGTCGGTTGGTTATTCAATTTAATCTGGTTAAACCTGACTTAATGGGGATACCGCCATACTGGTCGGTTGGTTTAATTATTGTTCCGCCTTTATGGCTGGTTTAATTATTTTTTCGCCTTTTATGGCTGATTTATTAACAAATATTACCGTCTTAATGGCTGGTTGATCTTAATTTGACTTTATCAGGTTGCCGCCTATATGGCTGGTTGGTAAAATTATCACAAGTATATATATTTTATGGGAGATATCTAAATAGTTAATAGTAGAAGTTAATTCCTTTTACCTTAGCATTTTATTTATTTTTCTGCATTTGCTTTTAAGTAATTTTTATGTCTTTTTACTAGTCCTAATTATGTGTCATAACTAAGTTAGTTTTCGAGGTTGTGATGAAATCTAATATCACCAGTTTATAAGAGGTTATTTTATAGTTTGAGTAATTTAAAGGTTTACTTATTAAGTCTTAAGATTAATGCTTCTTGTTGTCTGATCACCAATAAGATTGATATGGTAAATCTAAAATGAACTAGACATAGGGATTTTAGGTTTCAACCTTTGACTTAATAGCCCACGATCTTCTTTGAGGATATATAACCCTTTAATAGATTTCCTTACAGGATAGACATATACCTGTCGGGCGGGGGTAGCATAATTGGAACTTAAACTTAATGAATTCAGGTAATTTAATTGACATAGACATATGATTCAATTGGATTAAACTGGGTATTTGTGTCTGACCATCGACAGATGCTTTCGCATAAATTCGTGTTCCAGGTTAGTAAACTGATTTATTACACAAACATAAAATAATCACTTCATAAAATATTAGAAAGATTCACAACCCTAGATCTTTGAGTCTTTTATTTTCCTTAGTATTTTCTTTGTCTTTTTATTTATTTATTTAGCAAATCTACAATCAACCAAATCAATCAAGCAATCATTCTCTTCTCCCTCAATTAGATATCTGTAAATAAATAGTATCAACAATTAATAACAATAGTAGGAATTAAGTTCTCGTGGGATCAATATTTTTATACTACTCGAACGATACGTGCGCTTGCGTTATACGTGTGTGTTTACGCCGGTCAATAAACAAAACAACAACAAAGCAAAAACAACATAAAAATATTTTTTTAATAAAAAAACATAAAACAAAAATAAAACAAAACAACAAAAACACAAAAACAAAAACTATATAGCCAATTATCCCCTCCCCTAACCAAATTGAGACATTATTCACAAATGTCTGAATAAGAAGAAGTAGAATTTAGAAGACATCACCTGGTTAGTGTGGGAAAGACAATTGAATTAACAACACTACTATTTAACAAAAAAAAGTTACAGATTAAGATTCAAGTCCACTCTACGCTTCTTGCCACGATCGTTATCTGACCAGCCAACTTGGAAAGAATGGGGTCGATTCTTGGTTCATAGGCTAATAGTTGGTCGATTAATTCATCAGCTTTTCCTACAGTAAGGACAATATATTTTGCCGATTTCGAAATGAACCTAAGTCTTTTAGCGTTCTCAAGAAATACTAAAAGAAAATCGAAAAAATGATCTACATTAAGTAGTCCAATGAGTTTTCGATGAATGTTCAAAATTATCCATGACGCAACTGTGAATATTTCTTCCAATGTGCCTAGCCTACCAGGTAAAGTAATAAAATCGTCAGCATGATTAATCATTTCAGTAAGTCTTTCAGACATACTTAAGAGAATGTATTCTCCTGATTTTCCCATGAGATTTCCGTCTGCCAAAGTTTTTGGAATGATCCCCAAAACTTGACTGTCTTATTCTTGCACGGCATTTGAAACACATCTCATCAATCCAAGATTATCACTGCCAAATACTAAGTGGATGTTTCTTTCCGCTATAACTATACCCAATTCTTTTACAATCTTAACAAATACTGATTTTGTTCCAGAGCTGAATCCACAAATACATAGATATTAGTTACTCGTGGTCTTGAAGTTTTCTCCATTTTTGCACTATCTCTTATTTAGATGTGTCGAAGAGAGAAATGATGAGTTGTATTTATATATCTTGAAAATGGTGAGTAATCAAGGCACTAGAATCTGCAAAATGACAATTATCAGATGAACAATAAACTAGATTGTGAAAGTAAAAAGGTTAGATACTCTCGGAAAAATTAAAGTAAAAGAAATCAAAATAGTAAATTAAAATAAATTAAAACAGTAATTTAAAGTAAAGGAAATCAAAGCAATAAACTGAAACAATATGTACTGGTAGTTGTGATTGTGACTCACATCTTACTCTGGTTTTATGTCCAGTAACGGCTTGAACGCCCTCGATGGGTCAGAGATATGATTCCCATCCAATTTTCTTAAAAATTGACAAACATGGTCTTTTAAAGTTAGATTTATGAGACTGTATTATTGTTTTTCCTTTTGAAATTATGTATGTAAATTGCGAATCAGACTATCAAATCCACTAGGATGCGTCTCAAGAGTCAATGATATATTAGCTAATGACTCCTTACTCAAGCCATCTCTAATAGATTGAATTTTTTCTTTACGATTATTAGACATCATTCCTAAAGAACGACAACGACTGTTGCACGTCCAACATGTATATTTATAACAAATACCTAATTGTTTAGTTCTTCGTTTCTTAGCATAAGTGCTTTTCTCCAAACTAGGTATGTAAGAGATGAATGAATCAAGAAATTTAAAGAAACTTATTCTAACCATTGCTTTCTTGCAAAGGTTTAACATTTTTTGGGTGGTCGGCGTGTCCTGACATTATCTTTGAAATGTATTATGTGTGTGCATTTTAAGAGATTAAGGTCTTTTATATCTTTTAAAGTCCATCCAATTCTATGTTTTTATTCTCTCAACACATTTAGTAACTTACCTTCTTGATTGCTTGTAAGGGAATAAGAAATTACCGCAGGTTAATTTTGTGTATCTCAAAGAAATGTATATTTCAATCCTTCAGGCAAAGTCTTTAATTCCAATTTGGGTGCTTTTTTATGTTTATCTTCTTCAAGTGTTCCTAGTTCCTCAAAGTTTTGTTCTTCTCCATCATCTTCCAGTACCTGTGTAGAATCAAGTAAAGAAAATCATTAGAAATATTCGAATCTAATTGCATACTTGATTCATGAAAATTAGTTGTATGGATTTCCATATGGTCAGATAGACTCCCCTGAATATGTTCATCTAAAATTGGTTCAATTAGTTCCATGTTCTCGTTTTCATTGTCCTCATCGTATAATTGTTTGCACATGTTAAGAATTTTAAGCTCCAACGTCATATTGCCAAAGGAAAAATGCATAATTCCATTCCTATAATTAATTAAAGCATTAGCTGTTGCTAAAAATGGACAACCAAGTACTATATGAATTGGCTTATAACTATCTGCTACAGGTTATGTTTCCAAGATAATAAAATCCACATGATATATGAATTTATCAACTTGTAATAACACGTCTTCCATAATTCCTCTCGGTACCTTGACTGATCTATCGATAAGTAAAAGAATAGTTAAAGTTGGTTTTAACTCGCCAATATTAAGTTGTTTGTAAATCAAAAATGGAAGCAAATGGACACTAGCTGCAAGATCAAGTAATGCATGTTCAATTTTATGATTTCCAATAATACAAGAAATAGTAGGATAACTAGGGTCTTTGTATTTCAATGCATTATAGGTTGAGAGAATGAAACTTACCAATTCAGCTAGAAAAGCTTTATTCTTACCTGATGTTTTCTTTTAATGGTGCACAAGTCTTTCATAAATTTGGTATAAGATGGTATTTGTTTGATGACATCTAACAAAGGAATATTAACCTTCACATGTTTGAATATTTCATATATTTATGGGGAATGATTCAATTTCTTTGTTTTCAATGCTTGAGGAAATGGAGGTGTATATGAAAAATCATCAACGATATATAATGGTTCATCAACCCATTTCTAACCCTCTGAATGTGACTTATTTTCAACTTCACGAGGTTCAAGAATGGGTCTTCGGATAACCTTAGCACCGCGAAGAGTAATTATAGATTTGACTTGGTCTAAGTGTTGACTAACAGAACTACCCTCGTGAGGATTTTGATGACTCCTAGGGTTTGGTTGTGGTTGTGCAGGAAACTTTCATTTCTCATGAATGGTCAATGCAAATGTGATATTGGAAAATGTACCTTTCATATCACTCAATGTTTGCATATTTTGGTTATTGATGGCTTTCTATTTCTCAATGAATGTGAGCAAGGTATCCTCAAGGGTTTTCTTGGGCGAGTGGGACGTGTAGTGCATTATTCTGAGAATTTTGGAAATTCTAGTGTAGCTGACAAGGTTGTTGCGATGGTTGTGCTTGGTTATTATTCCTCCAATTAAAGTTTGGATAGTTTCTCCAACCAGAATTGTAGATTTGGGAGTATGGGTTTGGATTTGGTCTTTTAAAGGTGTTTTATGGAACTAACTTGGTCAATGAGACATTCTTGCAAGGTTGGCAAAGTTAGGAAAACTTACGTGACATGTTCATTTGAATTACAGATATGACATGTAACTTCTTGAATTGACTTGACATGATCACTCTTCCTCATTTTTAACGCCTCAAATTTTTTTAGCTAGAGATGCATATTTAGCATAAAAGTCATGACCTTCCCTAAGGTTAAAAATACATCTACCAGATGACTATGGTTTTACAGACGATTCATAAGTGCCAATTGTGTCCCAGTATTGTGCATTCTCTGCTATGTGTTATAGGTAATATAGTGCATCTTTGGGATTTTATCTCTAAATTCACCATTACACACCATTTCCATTACTTGTCTACATTGGGGTATTAAACCCTAGAAATAGGAATCCAGCCTCCATATTTCATACCCATGATGTGGATAAACATTTAACATTTCTTTAAATCTCTCACAATATTGGTAAAGTATTTCCATCGATTCTTGTATGAAAGTTGTGATTATCTTCTTAAAGGAGTTTGTCCTATGAAAGGGTTCAGAAATTTCTCTTGCAAATCATCTTATGTTCTAATGGATCCCGAGCTAAGGTTCTGCAGCCAAATTTTAGCTTTATCCTTTAAAGAAAAGGTAAAAAACTTGAGTCGAATTATATTCATGCTGTAATTTTGGTCTGTGCAAGTACTACGTACCTTTTCAAATTACCTTAAATGCTGATAAGGATTTTCTTATTCTAGATCGTCGAATGTAGGTAAAAGTTGGATGACGTCTGGTTTAAAATTGAAACGTGATGTATCTGGGGGGAAAGCAATGCAAGATGGTGATCCTGTCATAGTAGGATTCATGATTCTCTGAGTGTCCTAGTATGATTAAGATCGCCATACTGTGACTCGTGTTCTACTTGATCAACTATGACAGGATCAACAGCAGATTCCACCACTGAGGCGTAATATATTGCAGCTTCTGAAGCTTCAAAGGAGGCTATGTGGATTAAGAACTTTATCACAAAATTGGGAGTTGTCCCAAGTATCGAGAATGCAATTCTGTTATACTTTGATAATACAGGAGCCATTGCGCAAGGAAAGGAACCAAAGGCGCATCAGAATTCGAAGCATATGGAACGCAAGCACCACATCATTCGAGAGATTGTGTCACGAGGGGATATTATCGTGTGCAAGGTACCGAGTGAAGATAATGAAGCAGACCCGCTGACGAAGGCCATATCTCTTAAGTTGTTTGATAAACACGTGGAGTCGATGGGTATTAGATACAATCATTATTGGCACTAGAGCAAGTGGGAGTTTTTATTGGGGTTGGTGCTCAGAGCGCCAATTCCTGGTTGTATTTCTTTATGAATACTACTATAAAACGTTATTATTATGAATAATATATGCAATTTCTATAATATAATGTATCTTTAAATGGTAAAGACGTAATGACCTTAGAATGACTAGTCATGATGATGTTGCAAAAACGTCGCAACTGACATTGAGTTGTATCATGACGTTGTCATTCTCAGATAGTTCCTGGTCAAGGTTTACACTACTTGGTCAGTAAAGTAAACCTGTTGAGACCGGTACATGTCGTATACTGGAATATATGATTCCAATGGTTTCTCAATGAACCATAAGTCTTTGAGACTAGTATAGACGTGTAGGTGTTTATAGAGGATAAACACTGAACGACTCACCGAAGATTCTTCATGGATGGTACACCAACGTTAATAAGAATCTTATCGGGTTGAGTAGCACTTATGATTCTTCGACTTGAGATACCATTGTGGGCGCATGAGACATCTTCCAAACTTAGATGGCAGTCACGTCACCGATCTATTTAGATCAGACCTCCGCCTATTTTTTGGGTGTGGATAGATCCTCAGGGTGTCCTGTGTGTGTCGAGATAGGATCCGTCAGTTCTGTGTACAGAGCATAGGTAATCCATATGATTAGAAATCAGATAAAAAACCATGGGCCCGTGGTACAGTTTAGAAGCTAGTTCTAAATGTTCTTTTTGAGATTGCAAATAGACACGTCGACGAGATAATCCCCATAGAGATTTGACGTTTACATCTATATCTCTGGGATATATCTGGATACCTGTGATGGAGGAATTATACATTTGCCATGACCTCGACCTGTATAATTCAGCGAGTTTATCCGTGTTCGTCATAATTTACGGGTGGATAAATCATGGACACGAAATTGGATTTCGTGACGGATATGCCTGAATCTAGAGAGTCTCACTAATGAAATATACTCGTAGAGCACTAGGGAAACATTTATAAATAATATTGATTATTATAAAGTCGTTTAAAGGTTAAACGAAAAATACATGTGTAGGGACCCGATAGTCATTTCCTAATTTTTGTGTATTTGCATTTAATGATAGATTAATATAAATACACATTAATTAATTGTCAAATTGAGATATTTGACTAATATCATAAATATATATATGTATTTGATATTTAATGTAAATATAATACATATATTTAATATATTTGTATTTGATTATTAATTAATTATTTAATTATTAAATGATTAAATTAATTAAAATATAAATGTTTTAAAGTTATGATATTTATTTTAATAACTTGAGTTGCTTTTGTTGACTTACTTTAATTCATTAAATTGTTTGATGATTAAAAATACAAGTTGATAAAATGCATTAAATGAAACAAAAAATTGAAAATATCATGATATTTTACAAGCTATCAAATTCGGCCATGTGCTTATTTTGGAGGTATAAATTGATTTATTTTTATTTAGGGTTTCATTCAAGTTAAAACCTTTACCAAACCTCCATTAAAAGAAAGATAAGGAAGCTTGAGACAAAGAAAAGAAAAAACTTGGATTTAAGTAAGTATTTCCAACTTACCATTAGAAAGAAAAATGTCCCTATTGATGTGGGCTTCATGCTATGATGTTCTCATGTTTTTCTACTCTTTATTCTTTGTGTTTTGTTTGATGGAAGTTTTTGGATAGGGTTAAAGCATGTATAAGATCATAGAATGCTTATAAAGTGTTAACTAGCATTCTTTTGATAGTTTGAGAAACTTGTTGCCAATTTAGAGTTGTTGACCCACTCTTAAATGCCCTAGATTTGTTCTACAGTTGTTTCATTGTGGTGAGGCTTGATTGTAATGGAAGAAACATGATTGAAGTGTTGGATTTAACCAATTTGGTCTAATTTGTCCAATTTGATGAAATTGAAAAATTAGGGTTTAAGACCACGTCCAAATTTGGGGTTTTTCATTTATGTTGTGTATTTGGATGTGTATATGATGCATGTAAAATCTTATGTTGATTGGATTTCATCTTGAAGTGTTTTGAACATTAAAAGGACAAAATGCACACTTTGGCCAAAATTGGGGGCTCTCGGCTTTGGAGTAAAAAAATTGGGGTTTCATGTTGCAATTTGTTTTTAATATGTAGGACATGTTAAATTCATAATAGTAATGATTTAGAATCATCCAAAATTATTTTGAACAATTTAGGAATAAAATAAACAAAATGTTTGGTTTATGGGCAATTCGGTAATTGCATAAAAATTTGATTTATTGTGTATTTTTCATAATTTTATAATTGGATAATTAAATAAATAAGTTTATTTAAATAATCCGAGAAAAATTTTTAAAATCGGTAAATTTTGATTTTCCACTGTTCCGCTGCGTTACCGGATTTCCGCCATAAAACCCCTACAAAATGGTATCAGAGCGAGTCTGATTCTAGGCCCCCTAATATGATTAGCACTTTAAATTCAATGTTTAATCATTTTTTCTTAACTTTATACATGCATGTTTTGATCTAATTTGATTAGATTTTAGGTGTATGACACTGATCGGAAAATCCCTAATTCCATAATGTTTAAATGTAATTATGTATTTGATGCATGTTATATGGTCCGTCTTGTCAATACAGTTTATGAATATTCTCTGTGACTACATCCGACGAGACCGTGCCTCTGTATGAGGGTGTAGCGAATAGAGATTTATTTATGTCGGATGTATATTAGATACTAGGTAAATTCAAGCGAAAGCGGAATCCTGAACGTGCCCTAGCTGTCAGGGTTACGCAAGTAGCTTGAGTTTTTATTGACAAGTTTAACCTTGGTACGTCTCCTTGTGGGCCTGCCTTAGCAGTCACAACGAGAAACGACCAGGACCGGAAACCTATGAGTCACTAGTGAGTGATTGACAAATGAGTTGTCTACCTGATGAATATACGTAGGCGAGACCATGCCTCTGCTGAGAGGAGAAAATATTCATAGGATCCACTTTTCACTATTTTTATTTAATTTAACTATTAAATCTTTGTATTCTGTTTGGGGATTACAGTATTGCATGATTTAGTGGGAAGGGTATTTTTAGATTAAAAATCCATGATCTAGTTTATGCTTATGATATTATATGAAACTGCTTAATTTTCTGCTAACCGTTTTTCGTGATCTATATGATAGATTTGCGATAGTGGCACCATCCACTAATCAGTTTGCGCATATGCTTGATGCAAACAAACTTAAGGGCGCTGATAACTTCACCGATTAGGATTTGGATTTGAGGATTATCCTCGATTCCGAGAAGTTGAGATATGTTCTTGAGGGTCCACTGCCCCTTGCTGTGGCAGAGGATGCTACACCGGAAGAACGCGAAGTCTTCCAAGCTTGGAAGGATGATGATTTAAAAGTTAAATTATACATCTTAAGTTCGCTTTCACCGGGCTCAAGAAACAATACTATGGCATGTCAGATGCGTATAGTATGATGACACGATTAAGACAATCGTTTGAGAACCAAAAACAAGTTGTTGTTCACAAGGTCGCAATGGAATTGTTCCATGCGCGATTGGATGAGGGGCAAGCTGTTAGCCCACATGTTCTTCAGATGATCGATTTGATCAATCAATTGAGGCAATATAATCTCATTCTGAATGACATTCTCGGTAGGAGTGTCATTCTTGGTTCTCAGCTTCTTATCGCCAGTTCGTGATGTACTTCAACATGAACGGGATTATCTGTACCTACCAGAGCTACATAGGATGTTCCTCACGGCGGAAGAGGACCTCAAGAATGGAGTACCGACTCACCCTCCTAGACCTACTTCACTTTCTTCTTCTTCCCAGACTTGGTCAAAGAGAAAGAAGAAGAAAGGGAAGAAGAAGAAGGGTCTCGGTCCTCAACCACAGGCAAAGATAGCAAAGCCCAAGAGGGCTTCTGAAGACAAATGCCATCATTGCAGCAAAGTCAGGCACTGGAAAAGGAACTGTCCTGACTACATTGCCTAGCTGAGGAGGGAGAGAGCATCGACATCAGATACATTTATTTTTCCAGTTATTGATATATCTTTGGCTTGTGAAGCCGTTACATCCAGCTGGATTTTAGATTCTGCTTGTCCCATTCACATTTGCAATTCGTTGCAGGTGTTGAAGGAAAGTAGGAGACTGAAGCTTAGAGAGATGCAGTTGCGATTCGGGAGTGGAGACTCTCTGGATGCAGTTGCAGTGGGAGTATGCGAGATCTCATTACCGAATGTGACACTTTTTATATGACTGTCATTTTGTACCTGGATGTGTAGCTAATATTATATCTCTTTTTGTATTAGATACAGAAGGTTATTGATATATCTTTGGCTTGTAAAGCCGTTACATCCAGCTGGATTTTAGATTCTACTTGTCCCATTCACATTTGCAATTCGTTGCAGGTGCTGAAGGAAAGTATGAGACTGAAGCCTAGAGAGATGCAGTTACGATTCGGGAGTGGAGACTCTCTGGATGCAGTTGCAGTGGGAGTATGCGAGATCTCATTGCCGAATGGGACACTTTTTATATGACTGTCATTTTGTACCTGGATGTGTAGCTAATATTATATCTCTTTTGTATTAGATACAGAAGGTTATTATATTAATATTAAGAACTGTTCTTTGTATTTATATGATAAACGTAATATTCAGATCCTTTGTTGTCCAAACCAGCATGGTTATTATACATTGCAAACTTCAAAAGATATTATATAATGATAATAATTTACCTGTTAATTACTACTGAACTTTGGCATATGCGACTAGGTCATATAGGCGTTAACCCATTACCCAATTGGTTAGGAATGGTTAGATACCAGATCTCACCATTGAATCCTATCCAACTTGTGAATCATGTATTCAAGATAAGATGACCAAAGCCCCATTTTCTAGTGCTGGACACCGCGCCACTAACTTATTGGAACTCGTACATTCTGATGTATGTAGTCCACTAAGTCAGACTGCTCACAATGGTTATTCATACTTTGTTACCTTTACCGATGATCTGTCACGGTACAGTTATGTCTATTTGATGCGACATAAATCGGAAACCTTTGAAAAGTTCAAAGAGTTCTGAAATGAAGTAGAAAAACAAATTGGATAATATATTAAATGCGTTCGATCTGATCGAGGCGGAGAATATATGAGTGGTGAGTTCATTGATTATATGAAGGAGAATGAGATTCTCACTCAATATACTCCTCCAGGACTCCACAGCACAATGGAGTATCTGAGAGGAGAAATCAGACTTTATTGGATATGGTCCGATCGATGTTGAGTTTCACATATTTGCCATATTTCTTATGGGACTACTCTCTTTTAACAGCTGCACATCTTTTGAATAAGATTCCTTCAAAAGCTGTTCCTACGACTCCGTATGAGATATGGTTCGGTAGGAGACCAAATCTTAGTTACATTAAGGTTTGGGGTTGTCCTGCCTATGTCAGGGTGACTCTGTAAGATAAGGTTTCGCCTCGAGGGCAAAAGTTTAGGTTTGTCGGATATCCTTTGAATACGATGGGATATTTGTTATATGATACCGAGCATCGAAACGTGTTCGTAGCTCGCTTCGCAAAATTTCTAGAAGTAGAATTTTTGTCAGAAGGTGGTAATCATAGAAATGTTGAACTTGATGAAGTCCAACCTGAAAACAACGAATCAACGGAGGAACCTGAAGTTCAAGTAGATGAAGGACCTTCAACACACACACTCCGTAGGTCAAAAAGGATATCTAGACCTCATGAACGCTTGTATTTGATACAAGAAAAGAGTCTAGATGTTCTCTTAGTAGAAGAGACTGACCCTTTCACCTATAGAGAATCGATGTTGGACATCGACTCCGTGAAATGGAAAAGTGCCATGAAATCCGAGTTAGACTCAATGCATGAAAATCAAGTTTGGACTTTGTTCCACTTCCCGAAGGAATTATTCCTATAGGTTGTAAATGGGTTTATAAAAGGAAGTGCGGGCCTGACGATAAGGTTGGAACTTACAAGGCCCGACTGGTAGCAAAATGTTACACGCAGTGACCTGGCGTCGACTACGATGAAACTTTTTCACCAGTAGCAATGCTTAAGTCTATTCGGATTTTGATTTCTATAGCTGCGTATCATGACTACGAGATTTGGCAAATGGATGTCAAAACGGCTTTTCTAAATGGATTTCTTGATGAAGAAATATATATGGAACAGCCGGAAGGTTTCACATCCAGCGAAAACTCGGGTATGGTATGTAAGCTTAAAAAGTCCATTAATGGACTTAAACAAGCTTCACGAAGTTTGAATCTTCGATTCGACGAGATTATTAGATTGTCTGGTTTTCTCAAGAATTCGGAAGAATCCTGTGTGTATTAGAAGGGCAGTGGGAGCATGGTCATATTTTTAGTCCTATATATTGATGACATCATAATCATTGGGAATGATTTAGGTATGTTACAAAGCGTCAAAGCGTACCTCTGTAAGAATTTCTCCATGAATGACCTGGGAGAAGCTTCATATGTTTTAGGGATAAAACTCTATAGAGATAGACAAAGGAGGCTGATTGGGTTATCCCAATCAACGTACATAGATAAGATCTTGGAACGGTATAATTTTGGTAACTGTAAGACAGCAAACATACCGTTCAGACATGGGATTCATCTTTCAAAGAAGATGAGTCCACAAACAGAAGATGAGAAGGTTGAATGTCTAACCAACCTTATGCTTCATGTTTGGGTAGCATAATGTATGCCATGTTATGTACGAGGCCTGATATTAGTTACGTTGTTAGCGTAACTAGTCGATATCAGTCCAATCCAGGTAATGACCATTGGATGGCCATTAAACATATCCTGAAGTATCTAAAAGGTACTAAGGATAAATTAATAATTTATGGAGGAAACAAATTGCAAGTTAACGGGTATACGGATTCTGATTTCCAATCGGATCCTGATGATAGAAAGTCTACATCTTGATTCATATTTACCCTTAACGGAGGGCAGTTTGTTAGAAGAGTTCCAAACAGGGATCGACAGCAGATTCCACCACTGAGGCTGAATATATTGCAGCTTCTGAAACTGTAAAGGAGACTGTGTGGATTAAGAACTTTATCACATAATTGGGAGTTGTCCCAAGTATCGAGAATGCGATTCCATTATACTATGATAATACAGGAGCCATTGCACAAGCAAAAGAACTTATAGCGCATCAAAAGTCGAAGCATGTGGAACGCAAGTACCACATCATTCAAGAGATTATGTCGCGAGGGGATATTATCATATGCAAGGTACCGAGTGAAGATAATGTAGCAAACCCGCTGACGAAGACCATATCTCCGAAGTTATTTGATAAACACGTGGAGTCGATGGGTATTAGATACAATCGTTATTGGCACTAGAGTAAGTGGGAGTTTTTGTTGGGGTTGGTGCTCAGAGCGCCGATTCCCGGTTGTATTTCTTTATGAATACTACTGTAAAATGTTACTATTATGAATAATATATGCAGCTTCTATAATATAATGTATCTTTAAAATGGTAAAGACGTAATGACCTTAGAATGACTAGTCAAGATGATGTTGCAAAAACATCGCAACTAACATTGAGTTGTATCATGACGTTGTCATTCTCAGACAGTTCCTGGTCAAGGTTTACACTACTTGGTCAGTAAAGTAAAACCGTTGAGACCGATACATGTCGTATACTGATATATATGATTCCAATGGTTTCTCAATGAACCATAAGTCTTGGAGACTAGTATAGACGTGTAGGTGTTTATTGTTGGACAATTATGACCCATAGCATCACTATTTGTACAGATCATGGTGTTGTTGTACAAATTAACTATGTGACAAAGGAAATTGCCCTTTTATCATTTGTAATTAGATTACCAAGATGTATAAATGATAGAAGGTCCTTATGATTAGTTCCGGATTGAGATGATATGAGACAGTATCAATCCACGAAGGTTTAATCATTAAATATACGTAGTTAGAGTATTATTGAGATTGGACATCGATAATGCGTAAAAGACTAGTATTACAATTGTGCGCATTGTGGTAGCATAACGGCATAGTTCTCATATATATAGGAATATGATACTCATGCTAGTGTAATAAGAGGTTGTGTTTACCGATGGTACGGAAACAGCTTCGCTCTGGATAGACCCCTCGGAATTCCATTGGTAGTATGACTATGTGTCTATGGAAGTCCGAATCAGGGTAGGTGTATTTGGTCTTAACCTGAGACTTGCACCGCTAATACTTGTGAAAATCAATATACTTTGGTTTTGGTCGTCCAGGGCTTTAACAGGTTCTGTGTATGCCTCTTCTGGGTATATTGAGAATCGTAGTGTATTGGGTGTGATGTCAAGACGGAAGTATCACTCCAGTCATAGTGGAGATGATGATCACGTAGGATACGAAACTGGTGCTCTTATGTACTGCAGTCATCGGGATAATATGACTAGATCATGATTATCCGATAATAGAGACTAGTTACCAGAGATCCGATATGTGCTTCGTACAGGGCAGATACAATTCCAGCCTCAGGCCTTGCACGTGACATCCGATGCTGGATCGCAATACGTAATACTACGTATACTACGCCTGATATAGATCACATATTCCTTTAAGATTATTTCTGGAGAATTGGGTAGGCACGGTGCTTTGCTAGAAGCCAACCATGTCTTGTAAATCGGTAAAAGCGTAGTACTAGGTACGTACGTGTTCGGATAGTCCGACGACCGGATTTACTGCCAACATATCCGGGGATCTCATGGGTCGCTTCCCGAAGATTCACCGATGACGTATGACTCGCACTTTATTAATCTGGGATTAATTATAAGAGAGAGAGAAAATTAATCTGAGATTAATTACGAAGATATTTTATCTGAGATAAAATATTATTTAAAGAGAGAGAACGATTAATTTTGAATTAATTGATAAAATAATATATTCGATATATTATATGAAATTAGATTTCAACGCGGAATTAAAATTAGATTTTAATTCGGGCAAACGAGTTAATTTAGAATTAATTCGCTAGCGACATGAATAGTAATTTTGCTAGGCACAATTATTTAATTAAATTTGATTTAATTACGTCGCAACGGAAAGCGTTAATTCGGAATTAGCGAACCCGAGCCCATGAGTGTTTGCGGGCCCACTCGCATTTCAAATCAAGTGGGGCCCACATATGTCACATCAGTTGTCACATCACTTGTCACTTTAGTTACATTTGGTGATGGGTTTTGGTGAGAATGATGATAGCTTGTAATACACTCAATTGTGATGGTTGAAAGACATTTACCATTTAATTAATTTTTGGTATTTGACTTTTTATTTAGTGTATTAGATACACAACACACAACCAACACAAGACTTCTCATTCTCTCCCTCACATTCACGGCCTTGGGCCATTTTCCTCTCCAAAAATTCTACATTTGCCGAGAATGACAAGAAAGAATTAGGAAGATTTATAGCAAATCTTTCCAATGCTAGCACATGAAGAGTCATCCAAGGTGATAGGGAAACATACCCTTGAGCATGGAATCACAACACAAAGCTTGGAGCTTGGAGAACCATCCATGGAGTTGACCGAAAATGTTGGAGCACAAAGGAGCACCATTACCGAGAGCTTCAAGGATTTTTGTTGTTCCTCACATCGCAAAAGCCGATCTTTGTAAGTATGATTCCGCCATACTTCTTATTGTATTCACACATGTTTCTATGCTTGAATTGATCTTGGGACTAACCTAGAAACCAAACAATGGTATCTTGAGCCATTTTGAGCATGAAATATACTTAGGGTAAAATTGGGTTAATTGGATTTGAGCATGTTTGACTAAATTACTTGTTTGAGCATGCTTTTATATGGATGACTTGGAGTTGTTGTGATCAATTTGTGAAAAATGGATTGGATCAATTTTTCCCCAAAAATTAAGCTTGGTCGAAAGTTGGACTGCCCTGTCATTGTGATTTTGTGTTTTTGATCATTGGATGAGTTGAAGTCACTTGGGTATGTTGATTTGGATTTAATTGGATTGAAACCGAATCGGACAGAGAAATCCCCAAATTACCGTGACCACTAAGCATGGAAAATGATTGATTTTTGATTCAATTGTGTTGGACATAAGTTGATGATGATAAGCAAAATTAATTGTGTAAATTGATGTTTTGGAAATATTAATTTGGTTAATTAATTATGGCATACACTTTAGGTTAATTAAATTATGAAATTTGGAATTTTGGTAATTTAATTAATTGGGCCAAATTTGAATTGGGCTTGTAAAGTTGTAATTGGGCTTAATGGGCTTGGTTGGGCCAAGTTTGGTTTTGGCTAATTGGTTGGATCCAATGGGCCCAAAACCATATCCATAAAGTCCAAATATGACTTAATGGACCTTTAAATTTAATTGGGCCTAATGGGCCTAAATTGGTTTCTTGGCAAATAAGGGTGATTCCTTAAATGGGCTTTGGTATTTGGGTTTGATCCATATTGACCAAAGTCCATGCCTTATGAAATTAATTAAAAGCCATTGGACTTTACTTAAATTAACATTGGATGTTAATAGGGCTTTGAGACCCGTAACGATTAGATTTAGAATCTAAGTCTTAAAGACACATTAAAAGTGTAAATATTTAATTTAGAATTAAATATAGAATTAGTATTAAATACAAATTAAATTGGATTTAATGTTGTAGTTTAATATAATTCAAGAATTCGTACTTTGAGTACTTATTCGCAAAACGAGTTTGACTCGCGCAAAATCAAATCGTTGTTTGAACATTGGATGGTCATTAATTTCAGATTAATTAATTGGATTAGATTGATTGATAACATGCTTGTGTGAATACATGGATGCGATGTATGAATAATGTATATCGGATGGATATTAGATGGGTGAGGGCAATTTTGGAAATTGTTGTAATAAATTTAGAATTTATTAATTGGACCTGCGTGTCCAGCCTATTACCTCTTGACTCTTTGTATTTCTCTTCTCACCTATTCCCCTCAATGTAAATGAGGTTTCTTTAGAAGTGTTATGTAATCGGGTAGAAGTAATAATATTTGTGCTAGAGGGAGAGAGGAAAGGAGAAGATTTGTTCTAGGAACAATGTTGTTTATCATTATTATTTTATTTATACGCGCCTTATTATGTTTTTAGAATGCATGTTTAAGGGTGTATGATGATGAGACCTAAAAAAGATAATTAATTGGTTGCCAATTTACGCGAAAAACCCTCACAACATATTAAGCGTTTTTCCTTCCATTGAGTGATTCTTACTCAAGATCCAAGATTGGCACTGGTTTGTTGGCCAAAGTCAAGACCTTTGTCCGTCGCGGATGTGTTTGAATCATGAAAACTTTATTCCATATCGGTGTCTTGTCCAAGTTGTGATTTGTTGGCCAAAGTCAAGATCACTTCTTGTCCATCGACATCGATTACGAAGTTTTCCAATGTCAATGGGTTCCGCTTAACTGGGATCATTAAGTTTGTTGTGTCAAAGCCAAGGCTTAGTTGATTCAGAGGAAAAAGGTTAGGGAATATATTGGATATATTAGCATATATAAGATATATGTTTCGGACTTGGATGTCCACCTACTGGATCTAGGAATTGGATGGGATCCAATTGATCTTAGAGATCTACCTAGTTAATTATCATACAATTTGTTGGCCAAAGTCAAGATTGTGTGTTATTTAACGGGATCCTAGCCCACTAGGAAACAAGGTTTCCCGAGTACTCCACAGAGGGTTAGAGGCTCGCCGAAAAATAGTGGGAGGCAAGTATTAAATTTGCAATATTCGTTTAGTTACTTGCCATACGCGCTCATTTCAATTTTTCGTCAAATAAATTAATATATTAGTTGGACTAATATTTAATGTTGTTTTAAATTAAACAGTTGGACTGTATTCAAACTACTTCAATTATAGTTGATTATATAATTGGATTATAGTAATCAATATATTTGAATTTAACCAATTAATTATAGTTGATTATATAGTTAGACTATAGTAATCATTATAATAAATAGTACCTAAAATCGTTGATTGATAGTTGGACTATTGGAATCAAGATAAATGAAAGATTAGTGTTTAGAACATAATCCTGGGAGAAAATGTTTTTTAAACGGCTTTAATTTTCAAATTGGGAATAAAATCTCAGGATAGTCCTGGAGACGAGAAGTTACTTTATTTGATAGAGTGACGTCTCGAGCCTAAGCCCGGAGTTGAGCAAATAGTAGAACATGATATTGGAATATTCATGTGATGATAACTTTAGTGCTTAATCCGTTATGCTTGCCGCAAAGACTCCTTAATTTCTTAGTCAGAACTAAGGATTAGATCCTTATAGTATGATATTGAAATTGAAATTGAAGGATCTTCATAGATCTATCCTTAGATCTTAGAAGTACAAATTGCAATAGAAAACTCTTGGAGAGTTAATGGCTATACTCAAGGAGACAAAGCCAGAGTTTGCAATGGCAAGAAGCGCAAGGCGCATCTTACTTCGACATTCCAGAAGGCCAAGGCTTTGCCAAAGGCTTCTGGGTGTGGAAAAGGGGCAAAGGCAAAATCATTATAATCTTCTGGGAAGACATAGGACATATCCCAAATGTCTGCCTAAACTGTGGCAAACGGGGTCACTGGAAGCGTGACTGCCGTATGGACAAGGCAGACATGAAGGAATTGAAGACGGCAAGGCTCCGACTTCAAATATGTTTGTCATAAACATGTTCACTACTAGTATTAAAATTGGATTTTAGATACTAATGTGGTACATACAAATATCTGCTGATGAGCAGGATACTGACTTCATTGAGATTTATCTACGAATCGAAAACGGGACGAGAGTCTTGTTTTAACCGTAGAAACCTAAGTTTAGGAACTACCCTTGGGTATGTACTTAAATTAGGAAACTGTTACAATGTAACTAGTTTGACTAGAAACATTATCTCTATATCAGGGTTTAACCCGTTGCGGGTATACCTTTATATTCTAGAACACTAAAGTGTTTTATTTTATAAAGATGATATTGAGATAAACACATTAGATGTGAACCACAATATTTATATTTTGAATATAAATAAATCTCAAACATATAACATGACAAACTAATAGCTCAAACTGAATTGATCAGTTGAGACTTATAAGTGGCATTGTTGTATGGGACACAATTAACAAGACTTGTATATCCACACTTTCGAAGAGTGGATACTAGGACGGATTTGATTCTATTCAAATAATGTCTACGAATCTAGTTTTATTGGGCAAAGTCCCTAAACCACCTTTACTTGGTAAGAGTACAAGTGCCACCGATCTGTTAGCCCTCGTTCATAGTGACGTAAGTGGGCCCATGTCTAGCTAGGCTAGAGGTGGATATGAATGTTTCGTGACCTTTACGGATGTGGCATCGCGTTATGTTATGTGTTTCTTTTGAAACACGAATCGGAAACTTTTGATTAATTCAAAGAGTTTCGACACGAAGTAAACAACAGATCGCTAAAGTATTAAAACCGTCACGATTAGACCATGATGGAAAATACTTAAGCAATAAGTTTCTCAAATACTTGAAAGAGTATAGTATTCTTTCAATGAGGACTCCTCCCGGAACACGTCAATTTGACGGTGTGTCCGAACGGAGAAACCAAATTTTGTGGACATGATAAGGTTAATCATGAGTCGCTCTGAGCTACCATTTCCTTCAAGGGATACGCATTAAACAGTGCAAAACTTATTTTGAATAAGGTTCCATAAAAATCTGTTTGACAGACTTCATATTAGATATGAACAGGAAAGAAACCGGGTTTTCTCATTCCTGAAATTTGGGAATGCTGGGCATACGTTTGGATGATACCAAACTAGAACCCAAATAGGATAAGTGCCTAAATTGTAGGTTATCCTAGGGAAACCAAAGTATAGTACTTATACAACTCACTAGAGAACAATGTAATTGTTGCTCGCCATGCGGTTTTCCTAAGAGGAATACCTATATGCAGTGGTAAGTGGGAGGAAAGTAAAACTCGATGAAAATCGGAGTAAGTACTATTTCCAGGCACCGATTCCTTAATGGAACACAAATAGTTCATCAAGGATGAAACTATACCAATAATCTTCGAATACACAAGAACCACGTAAGTCGAAGAGAGTCAGAAAACAACCTGGGAGGTATGGGTTCTGATCTCACCTCGTAAAGATGTCAATCTTATTGAGGAACACGAACTGACTACGTATGAGGAAGTGATACAAGGTATCGACTCCCTATTATGGCAAAGTGCCATGATATCCGAAATGGATTCCATGTAAATCAACAAGTTTGGATACTAGTTGATGTACCAGAAGGCATTGTGCCTATTGGTACTATATAAGTCTTCAAGGAAGACATACATGGATGGCAACATACCAACGTACTAAGCTAGGCTTGTAGCGAAAAGGTATCGTTATCAACATTGTGTCGATTACGACGAAACCTTTTACTGTTGCCATGGTTAAATCCATTTGGATAATGCTTTCTAATGCTGCATGTTTCATTTATGAAATATGGCAGCTGAATGTCAAAATCGCTTTCCTTAAACGGAAACCTTTTGGAGGATGTTACAACATCCTGATGGTTTTGTCGTACCAAAATGAGCAAACAAGGTTTGCAAGTTATTTGATCCATTTATGGATTAAAGCAAGCATTGCGTTCTTGGAACTAGCGTTTTGATGTAATCATAATGGTATATGATTTAATTCAAAATGAAGATAATTCTTGTGTATATAAAGAGGTTAGTGGGAGCGCACTGACAGTGATTGTCCTATATAATGATGATATATCATTTCTTGGAAATGACATTCCCATAATACAATCAGTGAAAGCTTGGCTTTCATGAAAATTCTCCATAGAATTCTTGGGAGAGACAACCTTTATTCTAGGAATAAGGATCTATTGGGATAGATCTAAAAGTTGTTGGCACTCTCCGAGAACTCGTACATTGAAAAATGTACGCGACCTGGTGTCTCATATGCTTTGAGCATATGGAGTCACAATCAGGCCAACCCAGTGATAGTCACTGGATTGATGTTAATAACATCCTTAAGTATCTTAGACGAACTAAGGATACTTTCTTACGCTATGGAGAAGGAGAACTTGAAGTGACTGGGTTCACTGCTGAAAGTTTCCTAACCGATAAAAACTACTGTAAGTCGTAACAAATGTACTATAAAGTTTGAATAACGGAACAGTGAGCTAGAAATCTTCCAAGCAAGATACTGTTGCCGAATAAACAACAAAAGCGGAATATTGCTGCAGCTGAGGCATAAATAGAAGCCTTTTGGATTGATAATAATCCTAATCAAGATTAGGAGTAGTTCTGTTAGCAGCTGAGCTAGGCTACAGCACAGGCTAAAGAATTAATGGTCTCATCAACGATCCAGATATATACTTCAAATATTCATCTAATTCGTTCGGATCATACATCGTGGCGATGTGATGATCGAATAAATCGCATCAGATAATAACACTGCAAATCCGCTGACGAAAGCATTTTCTCAGCAGAAGTTTGAGCGAACCGTACATAGTTCGGGTGTAGGACACTTGAGTGATTGGCTATAGGCCAAGTGGGTGATTGTTGGACAATTATGACTCATAGCATCACTATTTGTACAGATCATGGTGTTGTTGTAAAAATTAACTATGTGACAAATGAAATTGCCCTTTTATCATTTGTAATTAGATTACCAAGATGTATAAATGATAGAAGGTCCTTATGATTAGTTCCAGATTGAGATAATATGAGACAGTATCAATCTACGAAGGTTTAATCATTAAATATCTGTAGTCAGAGTATTATCGAGATTGGACATCGATAATGCGTAAAAGACTAGTATTACACTTGTGCGCGTTGTGGGAGCATAACAGCATAGTTCTCATATATTTGGTATAGGATACTCATGCAAGTGTAATAGGAGGTTGTGTTTACCGATGGTACGGAAACAGCTTCGCTCTGGATAGACCCCTCGGAATTCCATTGGTAGTATGACTATGTGTCTATGGAAGTCCGAATCAGGGTAGGTGTATTTGGTCTTAACCTGAGACTTGCACCGCTAATACTTGCGACAATCAATATACTTTGGTTTTGGTCGTCCAGGGCTTTAACAGGTTCTGTGTACGCCTCTTCTGGGTATATTGAGAATCGTAGTGTATTGGGTGTGATGTCAAGACGGAAGTATCACTCCAGTCATAGTGGAGATGATGATCACGTAGGATACGGAACTGGTGCTCTTATGTACTGCAGTCATCAGGATAATATGACTAGGTCATGATTATCGATTATAGAGACTAGTTACCAGAGATCCGATATGTGCTTCGTACGGGGCAGACACAATTCCAGCCTCAGGCCTTGCACGTGACATCCGATGCTGGATCGCAATACGCAATACTACGTATACTACGCCTGATATAGATCACATATTCCTTAAGAATATTTCTGGAGAATTGGGTAGGCACGGTGCTTTGCTAGAAGCCAACCATGTCTTGTAAATCGGTTAAAGCGTAGTACTAGGTACGTACGTGTTCGGATAGTCCGACGACCGGATTTACTGCCAACATATATGGGGATCTCATGGGTCGCTTCCCGAAGATTCACCGATGACGTATGACTCGCACTTTATTAATCTGGGATTAATTATAAGAGAGAGAAAATTAATCTGGGATTAATTACGAAGATATTTTATCTGGGATAAAATATTATTTAAAGAGAGAGAACGATTAATTTTGAATTAATCGATAAAATAATATATTCGAATATATATGAAATTAGATTTCAACGCAGAATTAAAATTAGATTTTAATTCGGGCAACGAGTTAATTTAGAATTAATTCGCTAGCGACATGAATAGTAATTTTGCTAGGAACAATTATTTAATTAAATTTGATTTAATTACATCGCAACGGAAAATTCGTTAATTCGGAATTAGCGAACCCGAGCCCAGGAGTGTTTGCGGGCCCACTCCCATTTCGAATCAAGTGGGGCCCACATGTCACATCAGTTGTCACATCACTTGTCACTTTAGTTACATTTAGTGATGGGTTTTGGTGAGAATGATGATAGCTTGTAATACACTCAATTGTGATGGTTGAAAGACATTTACCATTTAATTAATTTTTGGTATTTGACTTTTAATTTAGTGTATTAGATACACAACACACAACCAACACAAGACATCTCATTCTCTCTCTTACACTCACGGCCTTGGGCCATTTTCCTCTCCAAAAATTCTGCATTTGCCGAGAATGACAAGAAAGAATTAGGAAGATTTGTAGCAAATCTTTCCAATGCTAGCACATGAAGAGTCATCCAAGGTGATAGGGAAACATACCCTTGAGCATGGAATCACAACACAAAGCTTGGAGCTTGGAGAACCATCCTTGGAGTTGACCGAAAATGAGGAGCACAAAGGAGCAGCATTGCCGAGAGCTTCAAGGATTTTTATTGTTCCTCACATCGCAAAAGCCGATCTTTGTAAGTATGATTTTGCCATACTTCTTATTGTATTCACATATGTTTCTATGCTTGAATTGATCTTGGGGACTAACCTAGAAACCCAACATTTATAGCGGATAAACACTGAACGACTCACCGAAGATTCTTAATGGATGGTACACCAACGTCAATAAGAATCTTATCGGGTTGAGTAACACTTTTGATTCTTCGACTTGAGATACCATTATGGGCGCATGAGACATCTTCCACACTTAGATGACAGTCACGTCACCGATCTATTTAGATTAGACCTCCGCATGTTCGTTGGGTGTGGATAGATCCTCAGGGTGTCCTGTGTGTATCGAGATAGGATCTGTCAGTTCTGTGTACAGAGCATAGGTTCTCCATATGATTAGCAATCAGATAAAAAACCATGGGCCTGTGGTACAATTTAGAAGCTAGTTCTAAATGTTCTTTTTGAGATTACTAATAGAGACGTCGACGGGATAATCCCCATAGAGATTTGACGTTTACATCTATATCTTTGGGATATATCCGGATACCTGTAGAAAAAGCTTGGATTTAAGTAAGTATTTCCAACTTACCATTAGAGAGAAAAATGTTCCTCTTGATGTGGGCTTCATGCTATGATGTTCTCATATTTTTCTACTCTTTATTCTTTGTATTTTGTTTGATGGAAGTTTGTGGATAGGGTTAAAGCATGTATAAGATCATAGAATGCTTATAAAGTGTTAACTAGCATTCTTTTGATAATTTGAGAAACTTGTTGCCAATCTAGAGTTATTTACCCACTCTTAAATGACCTAGATTTATTCTATAGTTTTTTCATTGTAGTGAGGCTTGATTGTAATGGTAGAAACATTATTGAAGTGTTGGATTTAACCAATTTGGTCTAATTTATCCAATTTGATTAAATTGAAAAATTAGGGTTTAAGACCACTTCCAAATTTGAGGGTTTTCATTTATGTTGTGTATTTGGATGTGTATATGATGCATGTAAAATCTTATGTTGATTGGATTTCATCTTGAAGTGTTTTGAACATTAAAATGACAAAATGCACACTTTGGCCAAAAGAGGGGGGCTCTCGGCTTTGGAGTAAAAAATTGGGGTTTCATGTTGCAATTTGTTTTTAATATGTAGGACATGTTAAATTCATATTAGTAATGATTTAGAATCATCCAAAATTGCTTTGAACAATTTAGGAATAAAATAAACAAAATGTTTGGTTTAGGGGCAATTCGGTAATTGCACAAAAATTTGATTTATTGTGTATTTTTCATAATTTGATAATTGGATAATTAAATAAATAATTTTATTTAATTAATCCGAGAAAAAGTTTTGAAATCGGAAAATTTTGATTTTCCACTGTTCCGCTGCATTACCGGATTTCCGCCATAAAACCCCTACAGGGTTTTCATTTTGGTTATTGGTAATTTTAACTGACGATGAAGGTGATGGAGACTCTCTATTTAATCTACCGCCCAATGTCTCATGCAACCTAAATGCAGACTATATGTTAAAATTTAAATATGTAAATGCAATGCTTAAAAAAAGAAGAAATAAAAAAAAAACAACTGAAAAAATAAAAATAAAAGACTTAAGAAAAAAATATAAATGTAGTTATTAGATCCTAAAAACGTTATTTGATTCTTGTCATTTCACATCTCAATTGAATTTCTTGTTCAGCTGTCTCGATTTCTTGAATTAGGTTCTTACAAAAAAAATATTGAAGAATCTCTATATACGGATGGTTCAAGAAATTCTTTGCGAAATTGCAAGCTCTATTTTAATTGAGTGTTCTATCTCCTGTAACCTTGAAAAATCAAGTACATGGTTGTGTGTATGTGGGATGTCTGGGTTTTAAGACATATTGGATCTACACAAATGTAAAGGAAAAAAGTGAGATAGAGAAATTATAAAAAAAAAATAATAACAAAAGAAAATAAAAAAATGCAAGGATGTTAAAGTATTATTCTGTCTACTAAATTATATTCCCTGGCAACGACGCCAAAAACTTGACACATTCACAAAGTGATTCTTTACTCTCAAATATTATAGTGTCAAAGTAATAAAATAACCCGGTAAGTCCGGGGTCGATAGTAAAATAAAATAATAATTCGAGTGAAAATAAAAAAGGCTGAATTGTTTGAAGTGATAGACAATTTTAAATTGGACTGCAATAATAAAATTGAATGCTGGGGTTGGAGGATCCTCTCTTGATATTTAAAATATAGAGAATTCTTATTTTTTATAATATATAAATTATCATTATTACCCAGTTAATTTACTTCAGGAATTAATTATGCAAAACATATAAAACCAACCATATAGGTGGTGATAACATTTGTCTATAACAAGTCCAATTTGGTACTCAATTATGCCAAATATATAAATTCAGCCATAAAGAAAGTAACAAAATTTGTCAATAATTAGTTTAGATTTAAATTACTATCTCATATAATATGAGATAAAGTATTTACTGTGCCTACCAAGATGAGATTGATTTATAGCAAATCAAGAGAATATTAAATATTAATCTTCATATTACAATTCATTTATAATAATATAAATAAGATTAATTTATATTCTCATATTAAGAGTTTCACCATTTACCACAGTAGAATGGAATTAGCTACTCTCGCTTTTAAAAAAAACACACATAATTTTTTTACTGAAAGAAAAAAATTACATTAAAGCTTGAAAAATAATACACACAAGAGCTGAAACTTCACAAATTCTCAGAGATAAGTATGGAACCGACTATAAAATTTAGGAATAAAATAAACAAAATGTTTGATTTTCCACTGTTCCGCTGCGTTACCGGATTTCCGCCATAAAACCCCTACATGGTTTTTATTTTGGTTATTGGTAATTTTAACTGACGATGAAGGTGATGGAGACTCTCTATTTAATCTACCGCCCAATGTCTCATGCAACCTAAATGCAGACTATATGCTAAAATTTAAATATGTAAATGCAATGCTTAAAAAAAGAAGAAATAAAAAAAAAGTGAAAAAATAAAAATAAATGACTTAATAAAAAAATATAAATGTAGTTATTAGATCCTAAAAAGTTATCTGATTCTTGTCAATTCACATCTCAATTGAATTTCTTGTTCAGCTGTCTCGATTTCTTGAATTAGGTTCTTACAAAAAAAAAATAATGGAAGAATCTCTATATACGGATGGTTCAAGAAATTCTTTGGGAAAGTGCAAGCTCCATTTTAATTGAGTGTTCTATCTCCTGTAACCTTGAAAAATCAAGTACAGGGTTTGTGTGTATGTGGGATGTCTGGGTTTTAAGACATATTGGATCTACACAAATGTAAATGAAAAAAGTGAGATAGAGAAATTATAAAAAAATAATAATAATAATAACAAAAGAAAATAAAAAAATGCAAGGATGTTAAAGTATTATTCTATCTACTAAATTATATTCCCTGGCAACGACGCCAAAAACTTGACACATTCACAAAGTGATTCTTTACTCTCAAATATTATAATGTCAAAGTAATAAAATAACCTGCTAAGTCCGGGGTCGATAGTAAAATAAAATAATATTTCGAGTGAAAATAAAAAAGGCTGAATTGTTTGAAGTGATAGACAATTTTAAATTGGACTGCAATAATAAAATTGAATGATGGGGTTAGAGATCCTCTCTTGATATTTAAAATATAGAGAAATCTTATTTTTTATAATATATAAATTATAAAAAATTACCCAGTTAATTTACTTCAGGAATTAATTATGCAAAACATATAAAACCAACCATATAGGTGGTGATAACATTTGTCTATAACAAGTCCAATTTGGTACTAAATTATGCCAAATATATAAATCCAGCCATAAAGAAAGTAGCAAAATTTGTCAATAATTAGTTTAGATTTAAATTACTCTCTCATATAATATGAGGTAAAGTATTAACTGTGCCTACCAAGATGAGATTGATTTATAGCAAATCAAGAGAATATTAAATATTAATCTTCATATTACAATTCATTTATTATAATATAAATAAGATTAATTTATATTCTCATATTAAGAGTTTCACCATTTACCACAGTAGAATGGAATTAGCTACTCACGCTTTTAAAAAAAACACACAAAATTTTTTTACTGAAAGAAAAAAATTACATTAAAGCTTGAAAAATAAAACACACAAGAGCTGAAACTTCACAAATTCTCAAAGATAAGTATGGAATTCAGACTACTTTTCTAATGTACTAAGCTCTTCTATTTATAGTAGATGACTCAGCATCATCCATGCAACATGTAATTTGAAAATCAATTTGTAAATTACATGTTTGATGGGAATTGGCAATCCACCGAAAGGTGGAATGTCATTTCCCACTTTTTTTTTGTTTTTTTATTTTTTTTTGTTTTTGTTTATGTTTTTTTAATAATTAAAATTACAAGCATCACATTTTAGATTTTTCATCAATTTCAACCTTGAAAACCTCATAACTGGAAAATATTGTAAAGAACAAAGTTGTAGATACTTGCGTATTCTTTCATTTGGAACTGAAATTGTCTTAATCCCCGATATCAGAGTAAAATGTGATTGACAAAATATGAAAATTGTGCAAAGCTGAAATTGTACATTATTAGAATACCCTTTTAAGTTTCTAGACTCCATAATTTAAATGTCACGTCCATTTTCTAGTTTATCATCCAAAGTATTATTTCAACTACATAAGAAATAAAAATCACAATAAAAATAGGTAAAACATAAATTTAATTTTTATTTTACAAATATTCTAAATTAAGGGGATTAATGAAACTATAAGTATAAAATGATTACTTTTTTTTAATTAAATTTACACTTTTTAGTGTTCATCATCTGACTTAAGCATGATATGACTTGTCATTACTGTATTTATTATTTGCATGCTTTTGCAATTCTGGTTAAGCACAGTACCTCCGCCGGACTTACATCAAGTCCGTCAGACATTGAAAAATATATTCGGACATTAAGTACTCAAAAAAATTTGAAGTCCGGCTGGAAAGATATGTATTCTAATCTGTTTCATTAGCGCTTTATTACTATTTTAATAACCCCTAGATATTTGTAACTTTTCATTTTCATTTTACTACCTTTATTATTCATATGTGTGCAATCGTATGCCTTTAAACTACTTTATGTGATATTGCATTAGAAGATATGGGGAAACCTCATTTGAGAGTAAATATTATACTGGCATCAGTAAGAGACCATTGTAAACCCAAACAGATTTAAGGTCGGATTTTGCGAGGGGTGTAATGCGATCTTAAATCATTCTCATTGTTTCATACTGGGTGGCAACTCATTTATTCTTCGGTTATTCCCCCGTGGGGCTATCCGTACTCTTTACGGGCTACGAACCTAATAGTGTAGTGGTCGCTATCATCATAGGCATAACGGTAAATCCTTCTTCGCTCCTACAAGGTTTCTTGAGGGTCTAACTTGATCGAGGAAGGGTTTTGTTCTTACAAAATTGTGATTCGCGATTCTTAGGGGGGCTTAATTAAGTTGGTTTCCTATGAGTTCAATCCTACGATGGGTTCCGCAAGCTGATATCAGAATTAAGCATTATCCAAGTCTAAAATATAGAGTTTCAAAGTATTTTAGACTTGGATAATGTTGAATTCTCATACATTCGATCATATCACCATTACTCGGTTTGATTACACCCTCATATGCACATAATTGTCTTATTTTTACTAAGAAATTTTCTCATAAATGAATGTCTGCGAGAAATTTTCATACATACATTAGAGATTGTACATACTTTCTCATGTTTTTTTTTCCATTACACGTACTTTCTTGTGTCGTAGCAAAAACATGAGAAAATACTTGTACCTTCATATCTATCTATAGTTTATAATTTTCAAAAATATTATATAAATTTCTCATGAGCAGATGTCAATACGAAATTTTCTTACGGACACACAAGAAAATGGTAACGCCCCAGATTCTATGACATGTCTATTATGGTCATCAATTTCAAGCAAGAGTCATTTCTATGCTTATTATTGGATTTATGAGTTGGTAAATCTCATTGCAAGTCAAAATCCATTGAGTTGTAGATTTCGAACAATTTAAGGTTTCGCGTTCATTCGATATTCGAAAGAAACCTGGTAGAGGGACGATCTTTCGACAGGTGCTTTGAACGATTTCTGACCTCGTTTTCATGGCGTGTTTACCTCGGCGTTCGAACAAAATTGGGTAGAGTATTTGCATTTGAAGCGAGTTTGACAGGCATTCGAACGCGTGTCTGTAGCGTGCACGTGTTCAAGTTGACTAAAATGTGCTTTGAACATCACTTATTCTAGTGTCGTTCAAGTCTGCAGTGACTTAGATAGTGTTTTGCAGAGGATTATCTCTTGACACACATAACATCGTGAGAGTGGTTAAATTACAGGCTGTCAAATGGCCAAAATGTGTAACAATAGTAGAGTGGAAAAGTTGCAAGCTGGCAAAACATGTAATAGTGGGCAATAATGACAAGAAGACGTGGCTGACATCATGGGTTGGTGTAACAGTAAATTTATTGGTGTAGTAAAAGATTCAGGAGCCCATATAAAGGGAACGTGTAATAGTGGCCAATAATGACAATAAGACATGGCTGACATAATGGGTTGGTGTAATAGTAAATTTATGGGTGTAACAGAAGATGCATGGGCCTATATAAAGGAGTCGAGGATTCGGTTTCAAGGGTTAGTTCATTTGGTTTAGCATTTTTTACATTTGATTACTTGTAAAAGAGAGCTCTAAAATTTTAGAGATAGAGAGAGATAGCAGGTCGGTTTGACCCGAGCTTATAATAAAAACTTCATTTCTTTGCTCCCGTTAACATAAGTTGGAGCCACTCTCCATCGAACCACGTTAACCCTTTGTTTTCTCTGTGATTTCTTATTTGTTTGCCAAGTTTACCTTTGGTTCCTAACTAACCAAACAAATTCACTACTTGGGGGAGGTTTGTTCGAGGAGTATATTTTCTCAAATCACCTCTGGAACGATAAACAATTGTCAACAAATATCATTAATTGTGAAATTAATTCAATTGTGACTTGATTTGTGAAATTAAAGTATTTTGGATGAAATTGGATGTATGATAATGTGTAGAAAAAATTCCCAGAATTTTCAGAATTATTCCGGAAGCATTTTAGAAATTTCCCTAAAAAATCACATCAGGGGTAAAATCATAATTTAATAGAATTATGGGTTTTGGTCATTGCTACAATACTTGGAGTATTGTAGCATTGTGTATAGTGTGTAGGAATATTCTCAGAATTTTTAGAATTATTCCGATATTTTGGGAATTTTCTTTACTAGGAGCAAAATGGTAATTTGTGGAAATTACCCTAATTCAGCCACTACTACATTACATATGTCATTGTAGCATTGAGCTGACCTGGTACCTTGAATAACTCGATTGTCCGGTTACCTCGGTCAGTTGGTTCGGTGATCTAGTAAGCGGTTAACGTGTAACCGCGAAAATTATTTCTGAAAATTTTATCCCGAGGCTCTATGCATAATCACACTTTAATATTTGATATTAATTTATTATATGAGTGAATTATGGATAAATTAGTGGTATTTGATATCGATTAAATTATCTAGATTAAAATAAATATTTTAAAAATGGATTTCACCAGTAGACGCGTTTCCGCAGTGTTTGCCCCAACATATCAGTTAGGATCTGTGATCCCTTATGCGTGGGATAGATATCTGGATCTTCAAGATTGATGTCCCAAAGTCTTTAGTCAGAGCTCACCTTGGAAATATGTTTCCATAGGTTATGATAACATTAGAGAATGATCCTCTAATGATTATCGGGGAATGTGAATATGTTGATATGGATGAGTTTGGGCATATAGAAGACTTGACGGTCTTATCTATGTCTCTTCACTCGATGGATATTTGATGACGAAATGATTATATACGATGGCCTCGACTTGCATGGTTTGACAAAGGTCATTTGTGGTCGTCATGTTTTGTAGGTAGACGATCCGCATAGAACTATTTTATATGATAATTGTATTCGGATCTAGAGAATCTGACAAAATGAAGTGTAGAATATCCATTAATGTTTCTTATGTTGAAGTGTAAGACTTCTTTTAAATATATTGGTATAAAATATACATTAGCACGACAAATAATTGCACTGCTATTTTACAGTAATTCAATGTTATCGACAGTAGGTTCGAGGCCTTGGACAATGAGCATGCTGGTGAGTTAGCTGTGTATGTCTGAGTAATCACAATTCACATAAATAGCCACACCATCATTTTCATCCGTAATAGATTGTTGTGCAATTTTTCTGTTTCATTCAAAAATAAATAAAGTCGGCCAAATAATCACAAATATTTATTCAATTGCCGATGAAAAATTCCGTCGATAATCAATGAAAAAGCTTCAATAAATGATTTTATCGATGTAAAGTTGATAGAATTATGCCAGCAATATAAACATTGTCGATAATACTTTTGCCAATGGAGATTTCATCGCTGAATTGTGGCCATTTTCCTCATTGATATAACGTTCAAATACAGTAAAAATGGCTTATACTTGTTACATCTGCGCCTCCAATTGAAGTCCACAAGACTATTCTTTGTGAACTTTCATCCCAACATTAACAGTCGGATCAAACTATTCACAATTGAATAATACAACTCCTTTGATGGTAGTGTATGGTACTCCAACTCTAGAATCTCATTCATCAATCGTAGCAGTCACTTGTATCGATCTGCGATCTTCTATATGAAATTTATACCTATTAACGAAATATATTTTATACGAGCTTGTAGGTAACAAATGACCTTTACATAAGATCCTTAATGAAATTATTGTCGATGTAGTTGTTACATGCCTATTAACAAAGTGAATATGGTTCTAGTTTAAATAAATTTTACATATAATATAGTTGTTATATTTAAATAACGATTCAAGAGATTCACTACAAGAAAATGGACATTTAGCTAGCGTCAAATTTTAATTTCGACGCTAAAAAGTAAACATTTTGCCGTTGAAAAATTCTTTCGACCTTTTAGCGTCGAAATTAGATTCGACGCTAAAATATTGTACCTTTAGCGAGGAAAAAATTGTTCGACGTTAAATGGTAAATTTTAAATTTTAAATTTTCCACCTAATAAAATTAGATTTAAATTTTTTGACATTTAGTGAAATGAATTTTCGACGCTAAAAGTCAAAAATTTCGACGCTAAAGATCAAAATTTTGGTAGAAATGATTCCTGCTATTTGAGGACCTTTAGCGACGAAGTAGGCTTCGTCGCTAAAGGTTATTTTTTTTCCTATAAATTCATTTGCTCTTTCATTTCTCCTATGCTCACTTTCTTTCTCTCACACTCTTATTTCTTCTCTAAAATTCTTTTTTCCTTAAGGATTTTGTTTCATTTTTTTGTATTTTATGATAACATCCAATGTTTTTTTAGGATAATATGAAGATGAAGAAATGGTGGAAATGAAGATGGTGAAGAAAATGAAAAACAAATGAAACTGGAGATGAAGAAAATAAAATATATATATATATATATATATATATATATATATATATATATATATATATATATATATATATATTGTAGTTTATTATTTTATGTTTTTTTATTGTAATCAATTTTTTATTTTTTATTTTTCATATAAAAAAGGATATCCTTATTATAATTTTTTATAACAAATTTGTAATGATATTCTTATGTTAATAAAAAATTTAATTACTTTTGTCATGAAATTTAGAAATTAACTTGTAATGTCAATTTTGTTAAAACTAATTATAAAAAAAAGTTATTTTATTTTTACTATTTTCACCTTTAGCCTTGAAATATTTCTTCGCTAAAGGTTTTCTGCGTCGAAATAAAATTTTGATGCGAAAGTTTGGTCGATGAAGGTATTTAGCGTCAAAAATTGATTTCGACGCTAAAAGTATTTACTTTTTCGACGCTAAAGATAAGTACTTTTAGCGACAAAATATTTCGTCGCTGAAGATATACTTTTAGCATCGAAGTCAATTTTTGACACTAAATACCTTCCCCGATCAAGCTTTCGTGTCAAAATTTTACTTTGACGCAGAAGACCTTTAACGTCGAAATTTTGACTATTAGCGAAGAAATATTTCGACGCTAAAAGTCCATTTTCTAGTACTGATTACTTACACAATTTCAAAATCGGATGGAAAAATATTTATTAAGCATGGCATCATCCACATCAGTAGTATGTAGTGACTATATCATAACGTTTTTTTTGGAAATCTCCCCACCAAACCACATGGCCTGGGTTTAAGTGGAGAAGATAAAACTCATAACTGTTCTAGGCTCTTACAAGAAACGCACTCCCTGGATTCGAACCCAGGACCTGGAGACTAAATCTTGATCCATACACCACCAAGTCATGCCCCTTGGGGACGACTATCTCATAACTTGTTCAAGCAAATGCTTAAAAATGAATATTTAATACTTTAGGAATATGAATAAAATAACTTTAAGAAATCAATTTGAAACTATTACTCAATATAAGGTGTTGACGGTTGATTTTGGTCTCAGGGCAATATGGGAATATTACTCTCGAGACAATCCTCCCTCAATAGTGAATTTGTTTGGTTATTGGGGACCAAAAGCAAACTTAGCAAAAGACAAATAATACGCCAATTGACAAGGAGATT
>SKCR01019364.1:0-64250 GCA_019454045.1 Zanthoxylum bungeanum | reverse complement strand
AAAACAAGGTACTAATCAACTAATTCCCTCCCCCAAACCTAAATGAGACATTGTCCCCAATGTCTTAAACAGTAGAAGACGAGTTTAGAAGATAATACCTGGTTACAGAAATTCTACAGGAAATTAAAGGTTAAGATCCAGATTAACCGACGCCTCTTACCACGATCGTCCCCAGACCAATTTATCTTTGAAATGATAGGGTCAACTTGTGGTTCATAGGCTATGAGTTGGTCTATTAGATCCGGAGCAGTTCTGGCAGTGAAGAGGTTCTTTCATAGGTTTTGACACGAACCCATTTCTCCGAGCATCATCAAGAAACACACAAAGAAAATCATAAAATCCATCAACGTTAAGCAGTCCAAGCGGTTTCTGGTGTATGTTCAGGTTCGCCCAAGATAGAACTATAAAAATTTCCTCCAATGTGCCCAAGCCACCTGGCAAAGCGATAAAAGCATCAGCACAATTAATCATTTCTACCAGTCGTTCAGACATACCTGGCACGATCAGTTCCTCTCCTCTTTGATGACCAATAAGATTTGCCTCTGCCAAGGTTTTGGGATGATTCCCAAAACATGACTGCCTCCTTCCTGTACAGCCTTTGAAACGATCCCCATAAGTCCAAGATTTCCTCCGCCATATATTAAGTGCATATTCCTTGCAGCTAAGACTCGACCCAATTCCTGTGCTGCTTCTATGTATTGTGGCTTAGTACCAACACTACTACTGCAAAACACGCAGATGTTTTCAACTCGTCTTCTTGAAGTGGCTTCCATATTTTTTTTTTGTATTTCTTTTCAACTCTGGATGCCTTCAAAAGTGAATGACGGGCTGAATTTATAGTACCTGAAAAAGGGTGAGTAATAATAGCACTAGTATCTTCCAAAGGACGATTAGTAACAAAATAGTAAAATAGATCGTGATATGGTCAAAAAGTCTGGATCCTATCTAAGAAAATAAAAGAAAACAACAAAACAAATCACAATTATTAAGAAAAGACAAAGAGATATAATATTTACAAGAAAATTAACGGCTTGATTGACGTCTATGCGTCAGGGATAAGCTTCCCATCCAATTTTCTTATAAATTGGCAAACAGGGTCTTTTTGAGTCAGATTCCCGAGACTTAACAGTTGTCTTTCCTTTTGGAATTGTGTATGTAATTTGCGAATGGCTATGTGAACATATCCACTGGGATGCGTCTCAAGAGTTAAAGATATATCATCTAAAGACTCCTTACTCAAGCCATCCCTAATGAAGTTAATTTTGTCTTCGCGATTATCAGACACCATTCCTAAAGAACGACAACGAGTGTTGCAATTAAATCGTGCACATTTGAAACAAACACCCATTTGCTTAGCTCTACGTTTCTTTGTATAGTGCTTGTGCTTCTTCAAAACCAGGCAGATGTGAAATAAAAGAGTCAGAAGACTCACCTGCCAATCGGACTCGTGCTTCAATTACCCAACGAATTTCATTAGGAATACCTTTGATCATCAGTAGTCTCATCCGTTCCAAGCGAGCTTTGTAAACTTTCATCAGAGATTTTTGAGGAGAGAAGGAAATTGCTTGTGAAGATTTGCGAGAGCTTCTTCCATCGTGAAATGACTAAACCTGCAAAAAACTAAACACACCAAATTAAATCACATCAAATCACAATATATACAAAATTGCATGGGTTGCCTCCCTGCTAGCGCTAAGTTTAAAGTCGTCAGCCAGACTTGACTTCTCGAACGTTAAGCTGGATCTGAAAGTGTAACACTTTCTTTTTGTCGCTCAAATGATTCTCCCCAGTAGTGCTTGACACGTTTGTTTTTAACCTTGAAAGTTTTGTTAGCGTCAGGATCATGTATCTCAACGGCTCGATTGGTAAAACTTTGGTGATCAAAAATGGACCTGACCACCGTGATTTTGGCTTCCATGGGAAGAATTTCACCCTTGATTTGTTTAACAGTACCTTCTGCCCTGGTTCCAGTTGTATGCGCACTAACTTCTCATCATGTCTTTTCTTGCCCTTTTCTTTGTACAATTTGGCATCTTCAAAAGGCTGATTGTGAAATTCCTCCAATTCATTGAGCTGGTGGAACTTTTTCTCTTATGTTGCTTGTAGTGCAAGAATTGGCTCTTTCAGTGCAAAAGACGCTTTATCTTTAGACTCTACAGGCAATTGACATGTTTTAAGTTTATCAGTAGAACTTTGCATTGCATTGGAGTTCTGAATGGTACTGTGTATCACATCGAGTTTGAAACATTCCTCATTCTTTTCATCATCTGGGAAATTCATGGCCTTGAAAACATTGAATGTTACTTCTTGGTCCTGTACCCTCATGGTTAATTCTCATTTTTGTACATCAATAATGGTTCGACCTGTAGCCAAGAATGGTCTCCCAAGGATGATTGGCACGTCTGCGTCTTCCTCCATATCAAGGACAATAAAATCTGCTGGGAAAATGAATTTGTCAACCTTGACCAGCACATCCTCAACTACGCCTCTTGGAAATACGAGCGTTCTATCAGCAAGTTGCAGTGAGACTGAAGTTGGCATTGTTTCTCCAATCTGTAATTTCCTGAAAATAGAAAAAGGCATCAAGTTAACACTTGCACCTAAATCACACAAAGCCTTAACCAAAGTCATGTTCTCCTATGACGCAAGGAACAGTGAAACTGCCAGGATCTTTCAACTTTGGGGGAAGTTTCCTCTGAATGATAGCGCTGCATTCTTCTGTTAATGCTACTGTCTCGTAATCTCCCAATCTCCGTTTTCGTGAAAGAATATCTTTCATGAATTTGGCATAGGTGGGCATTTGTTCCAACGCTTCTGCAAATGGAATGTTGATATCCAGCTTTTTGAAGATCTCCAAGAACCGGGAAAATTGCTTGTCCAATTTAGTCTTCTGAAGACGTTGAGGAAAAGGTGGAGGTGGAGTGATCTGTTCTTTTTCCTTTGCTTTTTTTTCTTGTTTCTTTTGGAACTTCCTCAGCAGTTGTTTTGGCTCCAACATCTTTGTTGATTTCAGTACCGCTTTTTAACATGATGGCATGACATTATTCCTTCCCCATGTTATTGGATTTGGCTCAGTGTTGCTAGGAAGGGTACCTGGCGGTCTGTAACTCTGAGCATTTGCCAGTTGTCCCATTTGATTCTCAGTGCTTTAATAGAAGCAAATTGACTTTGAATTAATGCTGATTGGGATTGAAACATAGCATCATATCTTGTTGCTTGAGAGTCGTGTTTTGCTTCTAACTTTTTCAAGTGGGTCAACACTTTTGTTATTCCTGGTTCATTTGCCTGCTCTGGCTTTTGTTCTGTTGTTGGAATTCAGGTGGTAGATAGTTTGCTGTTGGCCTGAATTGTTGCTCCATGAAAAATTGGGATGATTCCTCCACCCTGGGTTGTAGGTGTTGGAATATGGATTGTTCCCCTGTCTGTTGAAATTGTTGACAAAATTCACTGTCTCTTCCTGCTGAATGGTTCTGGTGCTCCTTTATATGATGAACTTGTGGATCCACCATTAACCTTCATGTTAAGAGTTTCCAGATTTTGCAAATCATATCCAGCTTGACATTCAGTGCTGTGTTGGCTCCAACTTCATAAATTCCTACGATTCTTTGGATCATGCTCCTTTCTATTGGCCACAAAGAATTATTGTTGCCATTTCTTCAATTAAATCCCAAGCCTGATCTTCTCGTTTTGCCATTAGTGCTCCTCCAGCAGCAGCATCAATTGTGGTTCTCATTATTCCAGAAAGTCCATTATAGAATGTTTGGACTTGAAGCCATTTTGGAATCTCATGGTGAGGACATTTCCGGATCAAATCATTGTACCTTTCCCAAGCTTCGCAGAGGGATTCTGAATCTTGTTGTACAAAGGATGTGATGTCATTCCTCAACTTTGCAGTTCTGGCCGGTGGAAAGTATTTTGCAAGGAATTTGGTGGCTAGAGTGTTCCAAGTTGTGATGGAACCTGCTGGTAGTGAATGTAGCCAAGCTTTAGCTCTGTCCTTCAAGGAGTATGGGAAAACTCGCAGTCTCATTGCTTCTTCTGATGCTCTGTTGTAGTTGAAAGTACCGCAAACTTCCAGGAAGTTACTGATGTGGGCATTAGGATCTTCAGTTGCATTCCCCCGAACTGAATTGACTGCTGAATCATCTGAATGCATGTTTTGATGTCACACGCATTTGCTGGTAAGGAGGAAGTACAATACAGGAAATGAGTCTGTCAACCACCGGAATGGTTCTGTCTCGAATGGGAATTGGTGGTGCAACGTTCAAAGGTTCAGGTTCCATGTTGACTAAAGCTTCTTGGCCTTCTCGCATTTCCCTTCTCAACTGTCTGATGGTTCTTTCAATTTCTGGGTCAAGCGGTCGGAGTTCAAAGCTTATGGTTCGTCTCATGAAGTTTCTGAGAACCTGAAACACAAGAAAACAAAAACAATAAGTAAAAAGAAATTAGATACAAGTAACGTATCTAACCCCTAAACTAATAGTAAAAGATAAATAAGTCTCCGGCAACGGCGCCAAAAACTTGACCGGCGTAAACACACACGTATAACGCAAGCGCACGTATCGTTCAAGTGGTATAAAAATATCGATCCCACGAGGTGTTGGATAATATGACCCATAGCGTCACTATTTGCACAGATCATTGTGTTGTTGTAGCAAATTGACTATGTAATAAGGAAATTGCACTCTCATCATTTGTGATTAGATCACCATAGATATATAAATGAAGAGAGGTCCATATGATTAGTTCCTGGATTGAGATGATATGAGACAGTATCAGTCCACGAAGGATTAATCATTAAATATCCCTAGCCGTAGTATTATCGAGACTGGACATCGATAATGCGGAATAGGCTAGTATTGCACTTGTGTGCGTTGTGAGGGCACAACGACATAGTTCTCATATATATAAGTGTTGGATACTTATGCAAGTGCGATATGAGGTCGTGTTTCACCGATGGTACGGGAAACAGCTTCGCTCTGGATAGACCCCTCGGAATCCCATTGGTATTTATGACTATGTGTCTATGGGAGGCCGAATCAAGGTAGGTGTGTATAGTCTTAACCTGAGACTTGCATCGCTAATACTTACGATAATCGATAAACTACTTTGGTGTTGGTGGGTAGGACTTTAACAGTGTTTCTGGGTAGGACCACATTACGGTTTAGTTCTTGAGCTGAGGGGTTGGATTCAGAGATGGTAGAGACGGAAGTGAGTCACTTCAGACATGATACTCACGAAGTCATATTGGAGATACGCAAGTGCGATATCAGGTGATTATGACAGTCTTAGTGCTACGAGGCCATCGGTATTATAGGATGTATAGATTTAGAGACTAGTTAGACATCCGACATGTTCTTCGTACGGGGCAGACACTTATCCAGCCCCAGGCCTAGCACGTGACTATCGAGACTGGGCCGCATATCGCAAACACTCTTCTTCAATATTCATAACTATAAGATATATATACCGGAGAAGATTGGTGCTGGGAGGAGTGCGAAGATTGGTGCTTTGCTAGAGTCGACCTTGTCTCGTAAATCAGTAGAACGTAGTACTTGGTACGTACGTGATTCGGATATCCGATGACCGTATTTACTGCCAACATATCCGGGGATCTCATGGGTCGCTTCCCAAAGATTCACCGATGACGTATGACTCGCACTTATATTAATCTGGGATTAATATGATGAGAGAGAGAATTAATCTGGGATTAATTTCGGAGACACTTTATCTAGGATAAAATATCAATTGAAGAGAGAGAAACATTGATTTGGAATTAATCGAGGAATTAATATATTTGATATATTAAACGAAATAGATTTCGACGCGGAATTAAAATTAGATTTTAATTCGGGCGAGCGAATTAATTTAGAATTAATTCGTTAGCGACGTGAATAATAATTCCGCTAGGCGTAATTATTTAATTCTCGTCGCGACGGAAATTAGTTAATTCGGAATTAGCGAATTTGGGCCCGAAAGTGTTTGCGGACACATTCGTATTTTGAAACGGGTGGAATCCGCAAATCACATCGCGATATCTCATTACTTGACACGAATAGATGATGGATGTATCTAGTCACCTTAAAGGGATGATACATTGTCTCTATTCTCAATGTGAGGTAATGATGGCAAATCATGAATTTTCCTTTGGAGGGAAAACCTTTCACGGTTTTTGAAGGGTTTTTAATTAAAAATTCATTTTTGTATTTGATACATGATGCTTTTCATTTTGGCTTCTCACGTTTTTTTGATAAAAACAAAACAAGAAGTGAAATAAGCAACTCTCTCCTCTTCTTCTCCTCTCCCATCTCTCTCGCCATTTTTCTGGTTTCAGTAGGCAGTGAACTGCCGAACAAGATAAAAGAAAATGGAGGGAAGCAAGTGTGTTTTGTGGCAAAACAAGAGTGCTAGCACACTCCGGGATTATGCTAAGGTGATAAGGGAAGTATACCCATGAGCAAGGAACGTTTTGATGAAGCTTGGAGCTTGATTTTGGTGACCAAAAACGCATCATTGGAGGCCATGACAGTGAACTACCGTGAGCAGTGGCAGTGGGCAGTGAGTTCGTTTTTGTTGCCCAAATCGTCTCTCAACCGCTCGATGTAAGTATTCCGCACTTAAATCCTTGTATTCGCTTATGATTCATGCTTGAGTTTTGATCTTGGGACCTATAGAAACTCCTACACGAGGACTTACTATCTAATCTATTAATTTTATGAGGTCAAATGATTACTAGTATCTAACAGGTTGTTTGATTGATTTGAAATGGTGACGATTCTAAATTTAAAAACAAGTAAATAACATTGTTCGAAAGTAGATTTTAAGAAAATTTAATATTAAAAACTATCTAGGGTTGTGATTTCTTCCAATATCATTTTAAAGATGAAGTGGTTATCTTAAAGTTGGGTAATATATTGATTTATTAACCTGGAACACTAAATTATGTGTAAGCCTCTGTCGATGGTCAGACACAAATACCCAGTTAACTCAATTGAACCATATGTCTATGTCAACCAAATTATCTGGATTCATTAAGTTTAAGTTCCAATTATGGATACCCCCGCCGACAGGTATATTCCTATCCTGTAAGGAAATCTATTAAAGGGTTATCTATCCTCAAGGAAGATCGTGGGCTATTAAGTCTAAGGTCTTAAACCTAAAATCCCTATGTCTAGTTCATTTTAGATTTACCAATTCAATTTTATAATGGCCAGTTAATAAAAAACATTAGGATTAAGACTCAATAAATAAACCTTTATATTACCCAAACTATAATTTAACCCCTTATAAACCGGTGGGATGATTGATTTCATCACAACCCCAGATAACTGGCTTAGTTACGACACATATTTACAGGTAGTAAAAACTTAAATAAAATAAAAGACATAAAGTAAAAATGCGGTAAAGTAAATACTGAAAAGTAAATACAATAAAATAAAATGCTAAGGTAAAAGGAATTACTTTTACTACTACTAATTTAGATATCTCCCATAATATAATATATAAACTTGTGATAACATTACCAACCAGCCATATAGGCGGTAACCTGATTAAGTCAAATTAAGTCCAACTGGCCATTAAGGCAGTAAAAAGATTTGTCCATGAACCTGCCATATAGGCGGTAAGAAAGTTTAATTACCAACGGACCAATCTGCGGCGGTTATCCTTGATTAGTCAGGTTAAACCAGATTAAAATGAATTACCAACCGACCAATATAGCGGTATCATTTTTAAGTCAATATTTTAAATATGAATATATTATATTTAAGGGAGATTAATCTAAATAGCAATATTAAAAGAATTACCTTTCACCCTAGCTGGGGAAGTTACCTCCTCATTACTGAAAAGTAAAACTGAAAAATTAAAGAAAGAAAAGTATTGTGCGTAAAGTAAATTGCGGAAAGTAAAAACTGAAAAGTGAAAAGTAAAGAAAGAAAGTGCGCGAAACTAAAAATTAATTACTGAAAACTAAAAAATAAACAAACTAGATACAATCTTCTTATTTATTCATTAAGAATTTCAAAGAAGAAAGTATGAATTTTACAAATGAAATGGCTTGGTATTTATAGGCAAAATTTTGCCACCATCAAATCATCCATCAAATTCTCCACAAATCCATTATTAATTACGACAGATGCACAAAACTGGAATTTCCAAAATACACTTCGTCAAAACGCCCTTTCAAGTTTCCAATCTCCAAAATTAAAATATCAAGTCCAATAATTGCCTTATTTGACCCATATTTCATCCTAAATGATTTCATTAAGACCCGATATTATTTTATCTGCAAAATAAACTAAAATATATCAAAACGTTCATCAAACCCGAGAAACTAAACAAAATATTAAGTAAAAGGGGCGGTAAATATTGATATATTTTCGCTCATCAGTGGCACGGCTTATTTTAGCAAATTCAAACTTTTCTCAGATTCTGATTTGTGGACCCGGCGCACGTTAGCACTATTCGGCGCATTTTAGACATCGCGATGCCCAAGTCTTCAGCGTCGCGACGCGCTAAAGACCAAAATATCCCTCTTGACGCATTTTTGTTCGTTTTGCCCCAAATTGCCTCCAATGCTTTCCAAACTTTATTTATCTGCAAAATAACACAAAATACAT
Source organism: Zanthoxylum bungeanum (assembly GCA_019454045.1). NCBI lineage: Eukaryota > Viridiplantae > Streptophyta > Magnoliopsida > Sapindales > Rutaceae > Zanthoxylum > Zanthoxylum bungeanum. The sequence continues at coordinate 55,632 of SKCR01019364.1, read as the reverse complement.
CAAAACATTCACAAAACTCAAGAAACTATACAAAATATTAGGTTAAATGAGTGGGAAATAGTGATATAAATACCACTCATCATTCATTCCCCGGATTCATTCCAAATTCTGAGAGATTCATTCCCTGGATTCGTTCTGAAACTGTACTGTTACTGTTTCTGACTAGCTTGCCTTTGCTGCTTTCTCTCTTTCTTTCTTCGAAACCTGTTAATATAAAACAAAACAAACACAAAAAGGATGCAAAATGTGTTACGTGTATGCATGTATGCATGAGTTTCCTATCCCGTTGGGTTAGGTCTTCGGTCAATTCCCTTAGTGACAGCCTGGTCTTCTCTTCCTTAGGCAAAGTACCGATTCAATCTATCTACACTAATTGGTTCTGTGAACTCATTTCCTTTCCAAGTCTAACAGTATCACTGTCTTCATTTCCCAATTTCTGAATGGCCAACTTATATTTTCTGCTTGCTTCTTCTGAGGATTCCCTACGTTCTGAGTATCATAGTACCAAGATTGAATGCTTTTGTCACATGCACTCATGTTGAAAGTTGAGAAGTGGAGATTCAGGCAAGTAAGCGAAATGAACTTCTTTATTATTGTTGAGAAAAGGTTCGAACGAGCAAACAAAATCAATGTCTTTATTAAAAATGCAAGATAAACTTGGAGAAGAAGAAACAGCAGTGCCTTCTTCCTCAGCCTCTGGTTCTTCATTGTTATTATCCCTTATCCCCATGTGAGAAGCTTGGTGGTTGAGGTTTGGAGGACAAAGGTTTCAGGCAAGCCAAAGTTGATTATGGTGGTGGGACTGAGTGGTAATTTGGTAGAGGATTCCTGTGTGTGCTGGGTTGCTCTCTTTCTGGGTCAGGTATTTTGTGGGTGTCAATCAGGTCTTGGATCTCATGCCTAAGGCGGGGGCAGTTGTCAGTTTCATGACCCTTTTGCCGGTGAAAATAACAGAATAAGTTCAAGTCAAGGTAGTGTGGCACGGGCTGGGGAGTGGTTTAAGTTCCAAGGGTTTCAGGAGTCCTTGCATCTTCAATTCCTCAAACACCTTTGATAGAGGTCTACCCAAGTTGGAGAAACGTCTGTTCCTGATGGCAGTGACCTCAGCACTGGAAGACTTGGCTTCAGGATGTCCCCCAAAATTCCTTCTATTCTAGCCATAAAACTTCTTGTTCTCGGCCTAATCTTCTTCAATATCCATGACAGTTTCCCTCAACTGTCGGAAATCCGCAATCATTGAAGTCATCCTCCTCAACTTGCCATAGATCGAGGGCTTAGTGCCCTTGATGATCATTTTAATCTGGTCATTCTCAGAGGTCCGAGTCTGCATTTTCAGAAGCTGGCTTCTCCAGCGGTCTACATACTCCTTGAAGCTTTCTTCTAGCTTCTGCTTAGTGTTCTCCAAATCACGAAGTGACAAATCAATCTCTAAGTCTGTAACATACTGTTTCAGGAATACATCTGCAAATTCCCTCCAATCCTCCTTAACCTTTCTTTCAAGGTTATGGTACCACACTACGGGTGCCCCCTCAAGTGACATCCCAAACATCTTCTGAGCTTGGCGCTGTGTTAGGCCCACTGAACTCATAACTGACACATATTGTCGGAGGTGGACCTTCGGATCCCCATTCCCGTTGAACTTGGCCATATCCGGCATCTTGAACTGAGCAGGCAACTGTTCCTCAAAAGCCATCGCCTCATAGTATAGTAATTCTTCATCCTTACCCTTCATCTTACGGGTAACTGACTCAACCTGATCCCGAAGCTTCTGAAATTCTGCCTGAGACCCAATCACTCTGCCTATTGCATGCTCTGTTATGTCATCATCAAAAGTGGGGATATCATCCCCCAACCCATTCAAAGGCTCCTCGCGCCTCACATTCTCAGAGTTTCCCCCAGCACGGGGTATAGCCATATTTGTTATGGCAGTGGTCATGGCTTGCAACTGTTCGGTGACCTTGGCGAGACCATTTTCCAACTGATCCATATGAGATACCTCAATATCTGATTCACTCATGTCTGTTCCCAGTATTTTGGTGAGTCTTCCCTTTTCCCTAACCCAACGGGAATCTATGATAGCTTTCAGAACACAAGGGTTAACATGATGTATGTATGCATGGGGTGCATGAGATGCATGTAACATATATAACATACTAAATCAACTAAAATTTTCAAACAAATCGACCCACCATCATTTAGAAGCTTTTGGGCTAACTGTCATTGGAGTGAACTCGTCCCAGTTTAAATGGTCCAACAAGTTCACATCTCATGGCAAGGAGCCCAACTAAATCCAAATGGTAATGTCCGAACACAAGCACAACTGCACAAAGTAAGATAATGCAAACATTAAAACAATGATTTCTACATAATGGCCCATCAACATTTCAGAAGCTTTGGGCCTAATGGTCATAAGGTACGAACTCGCCCCAGTTTAAATGGCCCAGCAAGTTCGCATTTCTGACAATAGTCCAACTGCATCCAAATGAGGATGGTCCACAAGCACATATTCAAGGAAATAATTGTTACTTTAACCATACAAACCCGATCTATGGGTGGGTTCACAAAAGTGTAGACAAAGGCTCTCACCAGCGAAGGATGGCCCACAACTAGGTCTCCCCACTCAAGGGTTCGAGCGACCAAGTGAGCGCACCCTTTTTTATACACTAAGGTACGTGCCAATGAGCTATGGTGTGTGACGGACTGTCAAATGGATTTCCCGTTGTAGATTCCCCAGAGGGAGGGTGGAGCGAGGCTCACTTAAATACCCAGCCTCTTAGGCTCTTATCGCTTGTGTCAGGAAAAAACAACGAGTCCTCCAATTAGTCCATCACAATAGGCTACGAGTAGATGGCTATATAGGTGCCTTCACAGCTTTTCCTTCTAGAAAGGTAGTGAATGAATGAATGAAGACACCAAACCATTACCTAGCCTCAAAATGCCTTTGATTAAACCCCATTTTTACCCACTATAGACATGGTCAATTAAAACATAAATCCAAACATTACAAGACAATATTTCGGGGCCGATTCTCTATCCCCAGTGGAGTCGCCAGACTGTGGGGACACAGGATCTGGGGCAACGCATGCTTTGTCCCAGGCTCGCGGCCCGGTTGGGAGTACGGAGTAGCCACGGGGGACCTAACCGGAGAATAATGGAGTCGCCACCCGGTGTGAACCAGGAAAATGAGATTTAAGGCCGCACTCACCCCTCGCAAGGGAAGACCTCAAACCGTTGGGTTCGGAATGGTCCCTTACTTATGTCACTTGTAATGAAAGGATTTATGTAATAATTTAATCAGTTTAAGTAACCTTATTTCCAAGAGTATCATGCTTCTAAATTCACATGCATGAAATTAATCATCACAACATACAACATCACATGGAAATCTCGGAACATATTTCAATCATATGATATGGAAAACTAAGAACAACCTAATCATGCTTGAGTACTATTTCATGAATACATCGAATGGATAAATGCAAGAATACAAATAATATGATTGGCAACATAATGCAAGGGAGATCACCCAAGAGGAAATTATGCATGAAATATGATGAGACAGACTCAGTTCAGTGTGTGCGCATTCGTGTAGCGTTCGTAAAAGCGTTCGAACGGTAAACAGAAGGTTCGCGTTCGTGTAGCGTTTGATAACGCGTTCGAACGGGACCAGACCTGATGATACAAAATGCATGCGCGTTCAAGTAGCGTTTGATAACTCGTTCGAATGGTAAACAGAAGGTTCGCGTTCGAGTTGCGTTCGATGACGCGTTCGAACGGGAACTGGCAGATTGCATACATTCATATGGTTTTAGATACCGCATTCAAACATGATCACAACAACGACATATCTAATCACATGGATATCTAAATCATGCATAAAGATTAACATACTAAGGACTAAATCATGCTTAAGAATAAATAACGCACTAGGCCTAATCAGGCTAAATAAATAAATAACGTACTAACTACATCATGCTCAAATACAAGTTTGGATGAAACGGAATATATGTATCTCTCAAGTGGTACGTGGAGTTATATCCCGAGTGCAGACCATACTACCGTCCATTCGGATTCGGCTACGGAATTTACGTCCGGGTTTCCATCCGATATACCACAAAAGAGAACATGCATTCCGTTTATCCGGAATTCACATCATGCCTCAACAAAACGACTCTCATGCAATAAAAAATATATTAAAATAAATAAAAGACAAATGAAAGATAATAAATACAAGGTGCCCTCAGGTCTAACCTTTTATGTCGTCTCTCGGTAGTACGGTGTACGGACGTCGAAAGGGGGGGAATGCTCCGCAACTCCTCCGATTCACTGGTTTAGCGTCCTAGCTCACTGTTTTGCTATTTTTCTTGCTGTTCGGTCTCCGTTCTGCTGTTGTTCCGCCTCTGTTTTGTTGCTCACTGTTCAGGTCACTTGTTTTGACGTTTTCAACGGACTGTTCCGAGTGTTTTTTGTGGGTTTTTAGTGTAGTCTTGTGTGATTATTTTAAGGATTATGAATGCAGTTTTTATTATGTGTTTTGAGGATTTTATGGACTGTTTTAAGAGGATTTGGCTGATGTTTTGGGGTGTATTTTCGGTGATGTGTGGGGAGTTTATGGAGGTGGTTTTCAGTGGTGGTTAGGGGCTGTATTGGTGGTTGTAATGGCTGTTAAAATTCGGTGGAAATGGGGGAGGAGGAGAGGAAAATTCTAGGTTGTTCTTGAGTATATTAGGTGTGAATGAGAGGCTTTTTTCTTATGTGAATATGTGTGAATGAGCTATGTATGAGCTAGGGGAGTGCATGTCTTGGTTAGAGGTTGTTTATATAGAGAAAGGCTAGGGCTTCACCTTGTCTCACAAGGAAGGGATTTGATTTGGTGTTGAGCAAGGAAAGTCAAAGATTGATGGGGGACAAATTTGGTTAGATTAGGAATACAAAATATTTAATTTGTTATGATTGATTTTAATTAGGCATGGCATCTTTTTAATTTAGTATGTGATTTTGTTTAGTTAGGAAGGAATCTTGTGTAATTGGTGGGTGAATATCTTAATTAAGGAATTAAAATATTTGATTGATTTTAATGTTTATTTTAATTTGGTATGTGATTTTTAGATTTGTTTTGATTTCACCATGTGTTAAATATGTGTTTTAAGTGGGCTTGGGCATGTGGGCCAAGGCTTGGGAGAATTGGGCTTGATGAGAGGCTAGCAGCAAAACCAGAATTACCGACACCGTTCGAACGCTTCCTCGAATGCGGCACGAACGCCCGCAATCTGTTTGGCGTTCGAACGTATACACGAACGCAGCACGAACGAAAACAGTGAACCTTGTTTATTCTGAATTCCCCCTTCCGATTCTCGTTTTCCGTGACCTCCGTGACTTAAAAGGTAGTGTCTCCAAATGAGACTCATCATAGGGACTTTTATGTAAAAATGCAGTGCCTACACCAGTGCAGATATCGAACTCATGCATCTGGCATATTCGGATCATGTTTGGACCTTCTAAGCCCATCAAGGTTTTCATACAAGTTAGCCCACTATCATTTTAAAGAGTTCAATCAGATTATCACGAGATGCAAACTTGTCACAGTGGAAAAGGCCCAACAGGTTTACACTTTTGCAATAAGGTGGCTAAATAACTTCAAATGATATGGGGCCAAAACACAAGGTGGCCCATCGTCATTTTGAAAATTTTTGGCCCAACCATCATAAAATACAAACTCGTCCCAGTTTAAGTGGCCCAAGAAGTTTGTATCTTATGACGAGAAGTCCAAATGGATCCAAATGATAATGGGCCCAAATACAAGCATGAGGGTAGCTTCTATAGGACACATAACTATGGTTCATATGTGGGCTTACAAGGGTATGGATATAGGCTCTCATCGGCGAAGGGTTGCCCACAACTAAGTCTCCCCACTCAAGGGTTCGAGCGACCAAGTGAGCGCGGCTTTTTTATACCCTTGGGTACGTGCCAACGAGTGATGGTTATCATCACATAACGATCCGCCACCTTGGGTGAAAGCGACTTCACGATACATGACGCCGTGTGGTGAAAAGGGTATGCAAAATATATGAGACTTGGTTAACCAAAGCCAAAGCCACAGACACTACAAGGTATTATTTCGGGGCCGATTCTATATCCCTAGTGGAGTCGCCATCTGTAGGAATGAAGCGGGGTTTACCGCTATGCCTATGATGTTCGGCGACCATGAAACTATTGGGCTCGCAGCCCGTAGAGAGTATGGAGTAGCCCGTAGGGGACTAAACCAGAGAATAAAGGAGTCGCCACCCAGCGTGAACTGGGAAAAGATTTAAGGCCGCACTCACCCCTCGCAAGGGAAGACCTCAAACCGTTGGGTTCGGAATGGTCCCTTACTTATGCCAGTATAATGGACGGGTTTATACAATGGTATAGCCAAGTCTTAATGCAATTCATGCAAAAAAGCAGATAAAAACATAATAACATACCCAATCAAAATAATAACCACAATAACATAGTTCAAAAAAAGCATATTAAATTAAGAAGTACAATATACGGTAAAGAAAACTATAATAAACAAAGATAAGCGGGAAAAGCGTCGATAAATAAATAGCAAACAAAAAGGGGGGTTAATTACGCATATATGAATATTTCCTGAGTAGTACATGGAGTTGTATCCCAAGTACAGACCGCACTACCGTCCATTCGGATTCGGCTACGAAATTTATGTCTGGGTTTCCATCCGATATACCGTAAGGGATAATCACATACATAATCATCAATGCAATGTAAACGAACATAAAAATAGACATGAAAACGGATAATGAATAACTGAAGAGGTAAAAAAAATTGCAAATAAAATATAATCATCAATATGAACAAAATAATAAACAAAATAAAATAAAGGCGAAATAATGGCATAACGATAAAAGTGAATAAATAAATAAAGAATGCCAAAGAAGAAAATAATTTGACCAGAAATTTGGTCGTCTTTGATGAAGGACTTCGCATACCCGGCTGGACGTATTCACGTCCAGCCAGACACGCAGCGTCCGGAACTTATGAAAATAAATATGATAAGGGTGCACTCAGGTCTTACCTTTTGAGTAGATTTCTCTGAAGTGCATTAGGCCGTCACCGGAAGGATTGCTGGTTCGCTATTTGTGGCTGCTGGTTCGCTATTTCAAGTTGCTGTTTTGCTGTTTTCTGGTTGCTGTTTTGCAATTTTCTGGTTGCTGTTTTTACAATTTTTGGGCGGTGTTTTTACTATTTTTTGGTGGCTTTTTTCTGGTTTGATGTTCACTGTTTTGGTTGTTTTAGCTTGTTATTTTGGGTGATTTCGGCTGTTGTTTTGGGTGATTTTGGCTGTTGTTTCGGGTGATTTTTTTGTTGCTATTTTGGTGTTTTTTGGTTGTTTTTTGCGATTTTTGGCACTTTTTTTGCTGGCTGATTTTACGATTTTTGGCACTATTTTTTTGGTTTTTTGGTTGGTTGGCTCACGGTTTTTGCTGGTTGTTTTTGGGTGATTGGGCTGCTGTTTGGTTCACGGTTTGCTGATTTTTTTTTTCTTTTCTCGGTGTTGGCTGCTTTGTTGTTCTTTCTTCTGGTTTCGGTGAGAGTTATTTTGTTGCTCTTTTTTTTTTGGTTTCGGTGATTGGTCTAGGTTTCTTGTGTTGTGTTTCGGTGACTGGTCTAGAATATTTGGTGGCTTGGTGTTGTTGTTTCGGTTTTGGCTTGTTGTTTTTTTTTTGTTCGGTTTTTTTAGTTTTTGGTGTTGTTGGGTGGTTTCTTCGGTGATGGATGGCTGATGTGTTTCGCTTTTCTTGTTTTTACCGTGATTGCTTGAAGAGGAAGAAGAGAAGGGAGTCCTTAGGGTATTTTTTGTAGTCGTCGTCCAAAGCTCCACCACTTTGATGATTTGGTCTCTTTTTATGATGATTTGGAGGGTTCTCTAAATAAGGAAACAAATCATGTTTATTTTTTTAAATCTATTTTGGGAAAGAATCTTATGAATTTGGTGATGAGGTGATTTCCAATCTTTTTAATTGGAAAAAATGGGATTTCAAATCTTGTTAAAATTGGAAAGTGTTGATGAGGGGATTTTGGCATGTGGATTGCATGAGATTTCAAATCTTTGTTAAATTGGAAAGTATTGATGAGTGGATTTGCATGGATTACATGGGCTTTGTGCATGGGTTCATGGTAATTGGGCGTGTATGGTGGGTTACATGGGCTTTGGGCCATGTGGATGGGCCAAAGTTGAAGGGTGTAAGGGCGTGTCTGAGGCTATGGTTTGAAGCAGAAACTGACTGAGCAAATCTAAGGCTGGCTAGTGAGTCCGAATCTGATGAGATGCTAATTTTGGAGGTGTTCCTTCCTTCCGGCATTCATTTTCGCAACTTCCGTAACTTTTCAGATAGTGCCTCCATACGAGGCTCATCATCGGGCTCATGCAAAAATACAATGTCTACATGATATATCAATTGTGATTGTTTGTCCTATCTCGAACTTAAGAATGTATGAAATTGCTTGCACAAGAGTTGTGTTCGTTATATGTGAATATGTATAGGTATTGATCGGTGATTCTAAGTGTATATACATCGCATATGGAAATTTATGAATTTCCCTTATTATTCTGGTGTATTTTGAGAAATATGTATATTGTTATTATCAGTTATATAACATTATATACGCTTGGAATATTAGTATATGAAAGTATTAATGGAAGCATATTCAGGTGCCCGTGCAATGGTTATGTGAAGGACTTGAGAATTAATGTACGTTAAGTTTTCTGAAATTGTACAGGTATGTATATAAGTAATATATTTGAATGTGTATGATAGCACATATATATTTAGAATATGAATGTCAATTTATATTTGACTTCTATGTTTTGGGTATGTTTTGTACGAGAATAGTTACATACTGAGCTTCTAGCTCACACCAAACTAGTTTGTTAGTGTTGTAGGTTGGCAACCTGATCAATCAGCCATTAAAACTTTGTAGGAAAAATTTCTAATATTTAAAGAATTTATACAATGCTTTAGTGAAAAGACATGCCTCTAATATATGGTTTTTAGGAAAGTCACAAATTGAAGAGATAAGTCCCTTAGAGTGAAAGATTATAATCATTCGAGTTGTAAGGGTGCATTGAAGAGATATTATCTTTTAAAGGATTACATCCGTAAGCCTAAATGTATCTCTTCAATAGCATCCTTCTATCTCTATAAATAGAACCCTTTGGTTATTCATTTGAGGTTCACTTGCAAAAAATTAATTGTTAAAGTCTAGAAAATGAGTTTCTACCATTATTCTTAGTTCGTGTTCTTGATTCAATGAGTGCCCCTAAATCAAGAAGTCACCAAGAATCCTGGGAGAACATTAGCCACAATGTAGTGTACCGAGGCGGGACTAATAAGTTCTTAAGGATATAGTAAAAACTCGGCTTGATATAATCTACATCTTCTACAAAATATTTTACAAGTTTTTCTAAATCCTTAAGTATATATTGATTTTAAGATTGCATGCTTATTATTTATTAGTGTGCTTGAATGAAACATGTTAAAAAGTGAATTACAACACATCCACCCAACAATTTTAAGAACTTATTACTAAGTTTGTGTTGAAAAATTTAATTTATATGTGTTGACTCTAATTTATGCTCTTGTATTGTCAAAATGATTTTACATGATTCACACATACATAATTATTTATAGAAAGTTTTTGTGAATGGAAAAAAAAGGAAAAAAATTATCATAATCATCGCTGATAATGGCGAAATAGAGAGTTTAATTAGATTGATAATGTTTTATCATATTATCATTAGTAATTTGTTTTATCCTCTCTCACTCTCTCTACTTCTGATTCTATAATGTTGTGATGTTTGCTTTGCTGGGTTCTCTTTTCTCAAGAGGTCTCTCACACGCCTCATTGAATGGTAAAATCTGCTAATGCGGAGATATTGTTAAAAAAATATTTTTGAATAGTCTGTGTATTGGCATATGATTTTAATGTGACCATTGAACTTTCCTTTACACGATGCATGCATGTTTTGAACCTTATCAATTGAAACAATACTAATCTGTTAGAAAAATAAATAAATAAATAAATAAATTTATTTGATTTTAATTATAAATTATACTCATATATGACTTTAAGATTATGATCATGTTTCATTCAACAAGTGATTCTTGGAATGTGTAATTCATTGTTCTTAGAATGTATTCATTAATTGTTTAATTAATTTAAGAAAAATCATGTAATGAATAATTTAAACTTGGTTATTATAGATTTATGTTAATTAAAATGTTTTCAATTATCACATTTTAACACAATAATTTAAGTGATAAAGTTTAGTTTAGTAATATAACATTATATGTTACATTTTTTGTTAATAATAACAAGTGAATTCTCAGTATAATATATAAATTAGATCACAAAATTGATCCTTGCATAATTTTATTTGTTGTAATTTTGTTGAGAATTGAAGTGTAACACTTACTTTTTACTTTGTTCATTCGAAGGGGGATGAAGGTCGCAAGGTGGGATTGACTAACATGAGAGATAATATATGCTATTTGCCTAAACTAAATCAGTAGTATCAGCTACTCAATGAGAGGAGACATTGAATACTTAAGATTTTCTATTGAGAAAGTGATTAAGGAAATTCCGTCACCAAAGCGATAAGAGCCTAAGAGGGCAGAGATTTAAGTGGTTACGCCGGACCCTCATCGTCCTCTGAAAATTTTCCTTTTTTCCACCTAGCATAAGAGATTTTAGTCACAAATTCGAGAACTTGTATTATTTTGTGTAATTTTTAATTACTATCCAAAATAATAACATATGGATTCTTAATGTAACGCTTAAACATGATCCTAAAGTTGATATTTGTGTGATTTGTCTTGTGTCGACCATTTTTCAGTTACATATGGCTAGTGGAAATATCACAGTACCGGTCGCTCATGAGAGAAACCAGTTAAGTTTGGTGGAGCAAACTTCAAACAATGGTAGAGAAAAATGGTGTTCTACTTGACAATACTGCAGTTCGCTAAATATCTCAAAGAAGATACTCTGGGTCCAATGGAGGGAGAAACAGAGACAGCCAAACAACTGCAAGTTGAAACATGGTCGCAAGGTAACTTCTTGTGCAAGAACTATCTCTTGGGAGGACATGACAATACACTGTACAATGTGTACCAAGGCATGACTTCTGCGAAGATCCTCTGGGAATCTCTCGAGAAGAAATATAAAATAGAGGATGTCGAACATAAGAAATTTATCATGGGTAGGTTAATGTTCTACAAAATGGTAGATTCAGGGATGGTAATGTCTCAGTTGGGTGAACTGTAATTGATCATTCATGAAATATTGGATAAGGGAAGGAAATTCTGCGAGACTTTTCAAGTTGCCACAATCATTGAAAAGTTTCCTCCATCATGGAAGGACTTCATGAGCTATCTGAATGTAACACCCCAGTAATTCCGATAAATATTATGTTACAGGTGGCATAATACATGATATAAATCTTTCTCGAGCATGTATACGCTTGTGGAATTACATTTCGGACCTTCGACGAATCCTTTGCAGTTCCAACACGAAATTTATTTTTGGTTCTACTCCCGTCAGCCCTTAGTATTTAGGCCATAACTTATTCATTGGATCTCCGATTTTTATAAAAAATTTATATCGTCGAAAAGCTAAGGCCGAGGCCTACAACTTATATCTTAGACACCTTTCCTAATTCGAATCAGAAATAAGACAAAAATCATGATTTCCATAACAACTATAGTGGAATTCGAGAATAGCCTAGATCTTGGGGATGTGGCACAATCCTAGCCACCCAATTCATTATAAAATTTAGCCCTTTTACCTATAAATAGAAAACTATTCATCTATCCGTTCTAAGCCAAAAACATAGGCAATTTGTGGAAGGTTCTCCCAATTTTCTTCTACTTTCTCAAGAAACCTTGAAAGTAACAAGTGATGATCTTAAGCTCATTTCTCATGCAAAGTAAGTTCTTTATCCTCTTTCCTTATTTTAATTTCAATTTTTAGCTTGAAATGTGGAAGTCCCAAATTCGCACCCTATATGCCTTAGAGTTTGGATTTTTTCATTTGGCATTAAAAAATATTGTTATGATGTATTTTACGATAATATCATGATAGTATTAGCATGGAATAAAGTCTTTTGTATGTATGAATGTGTTGAGGGTGTTGTAGTTTCCTTGGGCAGTAACGATGGAGAACAAGTTTCTGGCCCTGAAATTGAGCTAGCGTCGCGACTCCGAAACAAGAAATGCTCTCTACCTCGGGTCGGTGCGTGTGGGAATCACACTGAACGATCCTCTACCTTGGGTCGGTTACATATTTTCCTAAGGTCGGCCATGTTGAAGACTCGGGTCGCGTCGTGTGAAGACTCGAGTCAGTCGTGTGGAGACTCGGATTGGTATTGTGGAGACTCGGGTCGGTAGTATTGAACTCGAGTCGGTAGTGTTGAACTCAAGTCAGTATTGTTGAACTTGGGTTGATGGTGTGAAGACTCGGGTCAATGGTATGGATGAATCGGGTCGTTCATGTGGAAGACTCGTGTCGGTCATGTGGAAGACTCGAGATCAGTGATGAGGAAGCCTCGGGTAGGCCGTGTGAAGCCTTGGGTCGGTCATGTAGAAGTCACGATGTAGAACATGAAATGCTCTCTGCCTGAGTCTGCTGGTATGGATGTCGTGACGCTCCTGAACCGACGTCACGACGCGTAACAGAAATGAATTCATATCATTTCAGTTTCAACTTAGGATGTTAGAGACCACCCTAAGATTTTCGTATCATCTCATATACACGCATTATGACATGTCGCAAGCATAATACATCCTATGGTGATTATAGAATATTTGAATTTGGAATCTTATTTTTGTTCCAAAGCGTGTTCCATGACTTATATTCTAACCAAGTTTATCAATTATAATCATCAAAGGAACCGCAACTTCCTTCGGTGAAACAAATAATGCCAGTCAAATTCTAAATCTATGAGTGGACCCTTTTTCAAATTGATATTTACTGATTTGTTTTGAATTAAGACTTATTTTTTACCACATAGGGCGTTAGCTAAGTTTACCTTCAATTATGTTTTTGAATGAGAATGTTTTAAGAAATTTTGTAGAAAGTAATGATTTTTAAAGCACGATTTTGATGATTTTAAAGACATGGGGGAAAAACCCACCTCAGATATGACTTATGGAATTGACAGATATAACATGTGTATATATTTAGCATAGTTAGGGGGACGGTGATACGTAATGTCCCTAGATTTTGGATTTCAGGGCTAGGGGATGACGATACGTAACGCCCCTAGACCCTATATTCAGGGATATGACAGTGACATACATTGGGGGACGGCGATACGTAACTCCCCAATGGGATTGATTTGCACACCTGGCTCCAATTCAGTGGCTTGGGGGACGGCGATACGTAAATCCCCAAGACCACTAGTTTAGGCGTATGGTGGGACGGTGATATGTAACGCTCCCATGTGTCAGGCTTTCTACATATACTTAGAGACATGGTTTTCGGAATGATGGTTTATAAAATAGTTTTTTTAGAGAAACAGTTTTCTGAAATTAAAGTTGTCACTCTGGTGTATGGTCCACCAGGTCGAATATAGTGGTCCAATACAGTCAAAGTCAAATTAAAGTTGCATGTAAATCATTGGTTTTATATAAGTCATTTTTCATGTGCTTATGGTGTCTATGAACAGTGATGTAAATAGAAGTTTCATATATAGTTATGAGTTTGAAAGATTGCATATCATGTTGTTGAGTTGGGCAATGGTCTTATACATGAGTTTATATTTGAGATGAGATTAGTAGTAATCAGAGAGTCAAAGGCTTAGAAGGATAAGTCAGCTTATTCTCTGCCGGTAGCATCTTCGAGATGGTGATATTACAAAGATGGTATTAGAGCATGGTCTAGGGAATCAGTGACTACAGTGGGTAGAGTGTTGTGGCTTGGTATACGTAGCATTCCCGGGATACTAGTATACTAGTCACTACCTCTTCAGTATCCGATCCTCGACGTCCTCAAGTCCTATAGACAAGTTAGTAAGAAATTCCCAAGCTATTCGAATATTCTTCCTTATGAAAGTAACTATACTCTTTGTACAAGTTGAGAATCCTTCTGTAGTTATTCTGGCATATTATCAGAAGTTCAAGACAAGCTATGAGAATAACTAGTAAAGTTCTAAGAATATCCACCAGATGAGTAAAAGAGGAAGAGAAAACTATAAGAAAATAAATGAATATTATATAGATGCTTAAGCAACCGGAGGCGATAAGAGATAGAGGTACAAAATCAGATAAATAAGAAAGTGCTAGAACTTATAGTAGTAAAAGAGAATATAGAAAGCCTGAACAAGAGTAAAATGTTGAGTATACCTAAGTAAGGATTTTTTTTCTCCAAATAAGATTCTTTCCTCCTCAAAAAATTCTTCCAAGCGAATCCAATAGCATTTGAGTATCTCGTATAGATAGCAAGTTCCCCGAATAACAAAGAATAGCCATAAAGGCAAAAGAAGCAAGAAATCAGAATTAGTCATGGAAGTTCCCAATAAGGTGCCATAAATGATGTAGAGATTCTAGAGACCCAAACCCAGACTAGTAAGAAATAAAATAAATGTCATAAGGAAAAGTGGATAGTTGCCTTAAACAAAGAACCTGATATAGATAAAGCCCTGATTCACTCAGATTCTCATCTTTCAGCGATTCCGATTAAGGAGACTATCCTAACGGAGTCTATCTCATACCTATCTTACATGAGTAATAGACTCTACCAGGACCTAGAAAGTACCAGAACGAGAACGCCGACATCTGTTGAGATATAAGATGATTGTCTCAACCCTTACCAACATAGATAGAGATAATCGCAAGAAAGCTCTGCACCCATAATAGTATATTCTAAGACAGAGATAAAAAACACTGAAAGAGAGATCCCCCCAAAAAAGAACCGGGGAAGTTTTTAAAGTTAGAAAAGAAAGAAACTAACACAAGTCAAGATGGATAAGTTTGTAGTACCAGTAAAAATCCATAGATCAGACCAATGACAATAGAAATTCATGTAAGGTTAAAAGGACAGACCCACAAGATTATAGATACTCTGGAGTTAACAATAGTACCAGTATTAACAATAATATTAAAAGACATAGCTGTAGCCTATAGAAAAAACAGAGAGCATAGATCTAGAAAGGAGCCCATAAGAATGAACCACCACTAGCATTGGTATCACAACTTAGAGCCAAAATATATGATATGGAAGTAATAAAGAATGATATGGGAAATATTAAGGAAGATCAGTACATACAGTAATATAGATAATGTAGGTTAAAGACGGTAATGTAATGGTAACCTCAGGATAATTTATAAGAGTTGTGGAACCTTAAGGTATAGAGAAATCGATGCAGATCATAACAGAACGAATGATAAATCTTCTTTCCAGTAGTCCTACTCTAGGAATTATATACACCTGACCAGACCATCAATGAGCTTAGACAATTCATAGTGAAGTGTATTCACAGATTTTCATGGAAAACATGTAGTCACCCCTCAACTTAGAGCCCAATAAGGATTTGGACAAGTAAAGAACAATACATATGAAATAGGAAAATCATGAGATAGCAAAGTAGTCGTACCAAGGAATTTAAGAGAATCTAGATATGAATCATAAGATAGTAACATCATGTATGAGATAGAGTTGTTGAATTAACAGTAAGCCAAGCTAAACGTAAAAGTGATAACCTAATCCATTATGAAAAATATGGCCTTAAGGAAGGTAAAAGCTCAAAAAATTAAATGAATCATAATAGCAATTCTCAGAAATAAGGTATATAAATTATAAAGAGTCCCCATTATACAAGAATGGAAGAACTAGTAAGAGATTAGCACCCGAACCAAAAGTATTAGCAGTAATACCTAACCTGTTGAAGATGATGTAGAGCTTACAGAGAAGTAATGACTTAACGGGGTTAAGAATTTGAGATTAGTATGAAGGATAACAAATGAAATATGGTACGATTTTCGAGAAAGCATGAACCTTAAGGAGGTTCTCAGTAAGAGATAATATGACCAATAATCACAAATGAATCATGAATATAATTGGAGGAGGTACTTCAGATAGTTCCTAGCAGTGGTACCTTAGTATGGGAACCCAATATCATATATGTAAATAAGGGAATCCTAGGATTATAAAGGAGCAACATGTACAAATGCAGCACAAATTACTAGTGAGACCACCATAGCTGAAAAAGATTTCAGGACCAACTCCCACCTCCCAACCCTCGTTAGATAACAGCAGTAATGATGGACTTCAGTGTTCATCCCGATGATATTTCCATAAACAAGTGAATCTGAGATATAGTATAGTATCCTATAAGGCAGGGTAAGAGACATTTAAGAGATAATACCCTCGGATAAGAAGATAGAGACATAAAACACAGAAACTTTAGTCATAGTATAAGAGTATAAGAGAAGGGAAAAAACTATAAGTAAAGGATTTGAAGGAGGAACGGTAATGATAAAACAATGAAAAGAAGAAGCATTAGTCCAGCGATGTCAGGAGTATATAAGTAACAGCATTAGACATGACTAAGACATATGACAACAGAAGTTTCCATTTAGAGATTGAAGAAGAAGAATGATAGCAATAGAATGTATTGTGGAATATATAGCAGCAAGTCCTTAGGCGCGAGTATAAGACCAAATTTCTATTAAAGGTAGATTGGAAGAAAAACAACAAGTATAGCCTATATGTTTTCCTTTGTAGCGTACCATTATAAATGAGGCTTAAGATGACTTGAAATAGATTTATTGAAGTGTAACATAAAATGGGCCAATGAAACTAGGTATATGATAAGGTTGAGACCAGGACGATACCTAACAGAATAAGACTATAGGAATAACTGAAAGTGAGATAGCCTAAGGTGCAATCACGTAAAAAGAACAAGTTAGTATTAAAGATGGTTAACCATATTTATATTAGCAAATTTGAAGGTACGAAAAGAGTATAAATGTGAACCAGAATCGAGGTGCCAACGTCAGCGTTAATAGTAAGAGATAACATTAGTAAGCTAGAAGTACATGAAAAATCTAATCATGAACTGTGAAGTCTAAGCCCCACGGATGGGCAGGGATAGAAAAGCTTGAAGGACAGAGTCAATAGTTGGAGTTTAGAGAGAAGAAAATAGAGAGTTAGATAGTTAAGTTAAGAGGAAGAATGCTAGGATCAGATTGATCACGTAGAATTGAGGAAGTATCAAGTACGATTAGTTCTAATAGTGACAATGATTACTTATGTATATAGTTATTCCATAATGGAAGCATGATATGAAAAAGCCTAACCATAAAGAACACTAGTATTTCTAGAATGACTCGAAAGTACCAGCTAAGAAGGACCCGATTGAGTCAAGTAATGTTGAGCATCACTAGAGGTCTAGAAATCAGGTTTCTTTAATACATGACAATAGTTGTAGCATGGCGGTAGTGTGAGATAGTTGATGAAGCAAAGTTGGCTTATGTGGGTACAGTCTATTGAAAGTTGGGGGCTTAGAAATTAGCGTGTGAATCCTGTGAGTTGTGGTAGGATATTCAGTGTTAAAGAACTCCAAGTCTAGATAAATTCCAGAACTTCAATCTTAAAGGGGATTTGAGGATGAATCTTATTTAAGGGGAGTAGAAAATATAACACCTCGGTAATTATGACAAATATTGCATTACAGGTGGCATAATACATGATATAAATCATTTCTCGAGCATGTATACGCTTGTGAATTACATTTCGGACCTTCGACGAATCCTTTGTAGTTCCTATACAAAATTTATTTTTGGTTCTACTCCTATCAGCCCTTAGTATTTGGGCCATAACTTTTTCATGTAATCTCTGATTTTTATGAACTTATCATTGGAAAGCTAAGGTCTAGTCCTATAATCTCCATGTTGGATAGTTTTCCGAATACGAATCCGAAATAAGTCAAAAATTTTGATTTCCAAAACTACTACAGTGGAATTCGAGAATAGCCTAGATCTTGGTGTTATGGCACAATCCTGCCCACCCAATTCATTATAAAAATCAGCGATTTTGCCTATAAATAGAACACTATTCATCCATCTCTTCTAAGCCAAAAATGTGAACAGTTTATGGAGGTTTCTTCCAATTTTCTTCTTTTTTCTCAAGCAAACTTTGAAAGTAACAAGTGATGATCTTAAGCTCCTTTCTCATGCAAAGTAAGTTCTTTATCCTCATTCCCTATTTTAATTTCAGTTTTAAGCTTGAAATATGGAAGTCCCAAATTTGCACCCTATATACCTTAGATTTTGGATTTGTTCATTTGGCATTAAGAATGATTGTTAGCATGTATTTTAGGAGAATATCATGATAGTATTAGCATGGAGTGAGGTCTTTTGTGTATGAATGTGTTGTGGGTGTTGTAGTTTATTTGGCAGTAACGATGGAGAACTAGTATCTGGCCCTGAAATCGAGCTAGCGTCGTGACGCCGAAATAAGAAATGCCATCTTTCTCGGGTCGGTGCATGTGGGAATCATGCAGAACATACCCTCTACCTTGGGTCGATTATGTGTTTGCCTAAGGTCGGTCATTTGACAGACTCGAGTCGGTCGTGTGAAGACTCGGGTCGGTCCTGTGGAGACTCCGATCGATCATGTGGAGACTCAGGTCGGTAGTATTGAACTCGGTCAGTAGTGTTGAACTCGGGTCGATAGTGTTGAACTCGGGTCGGTAGTAATGAACTCGGGTCGGTGGTGTGGACACTCAGGTAAAGGGTGTGGAAGACTCGAGTCGGTCATGTGGAAGACTCGGGTCGGTGATGAGGAAGCCTCGGGTAGGTCATGTGAAGCCTCAGGTCGGTTGTGTAGAAGTCACGACGCTCAGCACCTGGCATAGCGACTCAGAACATGAAATGCTTTCTGTTTGAGTTTGCTGGTTTGGACATTACGACACTCCCAACAAGACATCGTGACGCGTAATAGAAATAGAATCATATCATTTCAGTTTCAACTTAGGATGTTAGAGACCACCCTAAGGATTTCATATCATCTCATATACACACATTATGACATGTCGCAAGCATAATACATCCAGTGGTGATTATAAAATAGTTGAATTAGGAAACTTAGTTTAGTTCCGAAGCGTGTTCCACGACTTATGTTCTAACCAAGTTTAGCAATTATAAATCATTCTAGAAACCGCAACTTCATTCGGTGAAATAAGTAATGCCAGCCAAATTCCAAATCTATTAGATGACCATTTTCTCAAATTGATATTTACTGATTTGTTTTGAATTAAGACATATTTTTGAGCATATAGGGCGTTAGCCAAGTTTACTTTCAATTATGTTTTTGAAAGAGAATGTTTTAAGAAATATTTTAGAAAGTGATAATTTTTAAAGCGTGATTTTGATGATTTTAGAGACATTGGGGAAAAACCCACCTCAGATGTGACATATGTAATTTACGGTTATTGTAATTGACGGATATAAAATTTGCACATGTTGAGCAGGATTAAGAGGATGGCGATAAGTAACGACCCTAGATCCTAGATTTCAGGGCTAGAGGGACAACGATACGTAACACCCCTAGACTCTAGATTTAGAGATAGTACAGTGGTATGCGTTGGGGGACGGTGAAATGTAATGACCCAATGGCATGGATTTGCACACTTGGATCCAGTTCGGTGGCTTAGGGGATGGCGATATGTAACGCCCCAAGACCACTAGTTTAGGCGTATGGGGGACAGAGATACGTAACACCCCATACGTTAGGTTTTCTACAGATACTCAGAGACATGGTTTTCATAATGATGGTTTATAAAAGAGTTTTCTAGAGAAATGGTTTTATGAAAAACTCAGAGTTTTATAGACAAAAAGACTTTCCATAAGAGTTTTCATAAAAAAATTTTGTTTTCAAATAAGAAAGAGTTTTAAAAAAAAAAGATCAGATTTCTTTGAGATGATTTTGATTTCAGTAAAATGAATGTTTCATAAAGTATTTCAGTTTTTTTTTTAAACTGTCCACTCACTAGGTCGTTCAAATGATCTAACCCCCATTCATAGTGTTTTTTTTACAGGTATACCCAGAGAACGAGCTCGAGAAGATGGATACTGATGGTAGTCACTCTGGTGTATGGTCCACCAGGTCGAATATAGTGGTCCAATACAGTCAGAGTCAAATTAAAGTTGCATGTGAATCATTGGTATTATATAAGTCATTTTTCATATGCTTATGGTGTCTATGAACAGTGATGTAAAAAGAAGTTTCATATACAGTTATGAGTTTGAAATATTGCATATCATGTTGTTGAGTTGGGAAATGGTCCCATGCATGAGTTTATATTTGAGTTGAGATTAATAGTAGTCAAAGAGTCAGAGGCTCAGTGGGATAGGTCGGTCTATTCCCTGCCAAAAGCATCTTCGGGAGATGGATGTTACACTGAAATATAAAAAGAAGTATATGAGTCTTAAAGACTTTGGAAGTCGATTGAGGATCGAATATGACATCAAGAAGTCTGAAAAGTCTAGCTACAAGACTATGGAGTCTAAGGCAAACATCGTCGAGGGTGGAAAGGGTAGCAGGAAGAGAAAGAAATATAATATCTACCATTTCCACTCAAGGGTTGGGTGAAGTTGTCTACGATTTTTTCAAGAGTTGTGAGAGAGTTAGAGAGAAAAAGAAAATCCAGAATTTTATTTTTCACCAAGAGTTGAGAGAAAAACAAAATTTCCCAAGTGTTGAGAATAAAGAGAAAAAGAGTGAGTTAGATCTTCATATTCTTCATTCACTCTTTCTAAAAGCCAAAACATTTTGTGACAACATACATCTCTAAAAAAATTTGGAGATTACACTTTGTGATTGAATACTACACTTTAGTTTGTTGGTTTCGAGTCATAGTTCGGAAGATCATGTGGTTAATCCTAGTATCAGATCTCTAAGGAAACACATCCACATTAATGAGCAAATCTAATTGCTAAGAGTTTGTGGAATTCGATTTCAACAATGGGAGAGGCAAGAAATTTTTCAAGGTCGATCCCGGAGCCAAAGGTATTTCTGATGTGCATTAAGAAAGGTGTTTCCTACACAGACAAAGCAGCGGAAGAAGCAGAGTGGCTTCAGAATTTCTTAGAGGATATTTCAAATTGGCAAAAACCAGTGTCAACTATAAGCATACATTGTGATTGTCAATCGGCCATTGGGAGAGCCCAAAATACAACGTATGATGGTACTTCTCGACACATACATCGCAGACCCAATAACATACGGTAACTACTCTCAAGCAGCATAATTTCAATAGATTATGTCAAGTCAAGGGAAAACATAGCAGATCCACTTACTAAAGGTTTACCTATAGAGCAAGTTCAGAAGTCATCGATGGGAATGGACTTGAAGCCTATAAATTAAGAATTGTCACTATGGAAACCCAACCTAGCTAACTGGAGATCCCAATAGCTAGGTTCAAAATGGGACAAGCAATTCAAAATAAGCATTGTAGAGTTCTATACTCTTTCCCATTCCTGTAATAATGAATAGTGTTGTCTATCAAGGTTAGGATAAGTGAAGACTTTTAATGATCACTATATTAGGAGAAGAGTCCTGATAAGGGTATATGCATATTAACTCTCATAGTAGGTCACCTATTTCAAGTAAGAAGTGAGGGTTCTTCCAAGGGAATCTTAAAGGATGGATTCCTTAAAGTACTTGATGAAGCCATGACCGATGGTCATGGCCGAATTGAACACAACCGTAGAACGAGAAATAGTCGAAGTTAAGTTGTGTGATGGCTATTGTCTCGGTTTACACCAACGATGGAACAGTTCAAGACTATGGATCACTGGTTAGCCAAGGAAATCTGATTGTCATTCACTAGGAAAGGTTCAAGGCGAAAGCTACCTATTTCGATGTAATTTTATTTCAAGGAAACTCTCTTAAGGGTCTACATTAATAATTAGAAAATTGTGGGGATTATAGGAAAGTTTTCTAATATTAAAAGTATTTATACAATGCTTTAGTGAAAAGGCATGCCTATAATATATAGTATTTAGGAAAGTTACAAATTGAAGGAATAAGTCTCTTAGAGTGAAACATTATAGCAATTTGAGTTGTAAGGGTGCATTGATGAGATATAATTCTTTAAAGGATTATATTCTTAAGCTTAAAGGTATATCTTTAATAGAATCCTTCTATCTCTATAAATAAAACCCTTCGGCTATTCATTTGAGATTCACTTGAAAAAAAATTAATTGTTAAAGTCTAGGAAGAGAGTTTCTACCATTATTCCTAGTTCGTGTTGGACAATTATGACCCATAGTGTCACTATTTTGTAAAAGACATTGTGGTTTTTGTACAAATTAACTATGTGACAATGGAAATTATATTTTATCATTTTGTAATTAGATTACTCGTTTATATAAATGATAGAAGTCCTTATGATTAGTTCCAGATTATAAGATATGAGACAATATCAATCCGCAAAGGTTTAATCATTAAATATCCCTAGTCCTAGTATTATCGAGACTGGACATCGATAATGCGGAATATACTAGTATTGCACTTGTGTGAGTTATGGAAGTGTAACATCATAGTTATCATATATTTAAGTATTGGATACTTATGCAAGTGTGATATGAGGTTGTGTTTACCGATGGTACGGAAACAGCTTCGCTCTGGATAGACCCCGCGGAAACCCATTGGTAGTATGACTATGTGTCTATGGGAATCCGCTTCAGGGTAGGTGTATTTAGTCTTAACCTGAGACTTGCATCGCTAGTACTTACGACAATCAATACGCTTTGGTTTTAGTCATCCGGGACTTTAACAGGTTCTGTGTACGCCTCTTTTGGGTTTATTGAGAATCATAGTGTCTTGGGTGTGATGTCAAGACGGAAGTATCACTTCAGTCATATGGAGATGATGATCACGCAGGGATACATAACGAGTTTTCTATTATGTTGCAACTATCGGGATAATATGACAAGGTCATGATTATCCGATTATAAAGACCAGTTGCTTATGATCCAATATATACTTCGTACGGGGCAAACACTATTCCAGCCCCAGGCCTTGCATGTGACATCTGATACTGGATCTTAATACGCAATACTACGTATACTACGCCTGTTATAGATTATATATTCCTTAAGAATATTTCTAGAGAATTGGGTAGGCATGGCGCTTTGCTAGAAGCCAACCATGTCTCGTAAATCGGTAAGAACGTGGTATGAGGTACGCACATTTCGGATAGTCTGACCACCGGATTTACTGCCAACATATCCAGGGATCTCATGGGTCGCTTCCCGAAGATTTACCGATGAAGTATGACTCGAACATAATTAATCTGGGATTAATTACGGCATGAATTTATCTGGGATAAAATTCAATTAGAATAGAGAGAACGATTAATTCGGAATTAATCGATAAAATAATATATTCGATATATTAAATGAAAATAGATTTCGACGCGAAATTAAAATTGGATTTTAATTCGGGCTAACAAATTAATTTAGAATTAATTCACGAGCAACTTTAACGGTAATTTTGCTAGGCAAAATTATTTAATTAAAGTGATTTAATTATTCGCAACAGAAAATTTGTTAATTCGGAATTAACAAACCCGAGCCCGGGATGTGTTTGCGGGCCCACTCGGATTTTGAATTAAAGTGGGGCCCACAAGTCACATCACATGTCACATCATTATTCGTTTAAGTGATGGAAGTCTTGTCACTTTTTGGTGATTGACATCTTGTCATTTTTTATTGATGGGAGTAGTTGGAGGCATTAATGGAATTTTTCCCTCCAAACTTGGTTTTGATTTTGGAAAAGCATTACCAAAATTGTTTAGACTTTTTCATAAGTGGTATTTGTTTTTAGAAACAAAACAAGCAAAACACAAACTCCTCCCTTTCATCTCTCCTTGGCCGAATTTTTCAGAACAAAAAGGAAGATTTTGTTGCAAATTTTCCTTAGCTAGCACTTAAAAGAATCATACTAGATGATAGGGAAACCTTCCCATTGAGTTTGGAATCTCAACCTTCAAGCTTGGAGCTTTAACAAACAACTTCAAAGAGGAGATCTTGGAGCACTTCTCAAAGTAAAGTTTTGTTATCAACACTTCCTCTCTTCCGATCATTGTAAGTATATTTCCGCTATACTTTTCTTTGTATTCACAATATTTCATGCTTGATTTGATCTTGGGATGACCTTATAAAACCCAACAATGGTATCATGAGCCTTATTGAGCATGAAATTGAATTTAGGGTTCTTAATCTTGATTTCGGTATTTTTGATTTGAGCATGTTTTAATCAAATTGTTTGTTTGAGTATGCTTGTATGTTGATAACTTAGAGTTATGCATGATCAATTTGATGAAAAATTAATTGGATTAATTTTCCCCAAATTATAAGGCTTGGCCGAAAGTTATAGTGCCCTAAAGTCATGGTAAATTTTTGTTTTTTAGACCATTGGATGTGTTTAAAGACTTGAATATATTGATTTGTGATTTAATTGGATTGAAATCGAAATCAGATATAAAATCCTTCCATTGCCATGACTAAAGAAGCATGAAAATGAATTGATTTTGTTTCAATAATGTTGGACATGTGTTGAAATAATTATGCCTGATTAATTATTAAATTGATGTTTTGGAAATGTTAATTTAAATAATTAATTATTGCAATACACTTTAATTATTAAATTGTGATTTTTGGAATATTAAATTTATTAATTGGGCTTAATTTGGAATTGGGCTAAAGTTGTTGTATTTGGGCCTAATGGGCTTGGTTGGGCCAAGTTGGTTTAAGACAATTGGATTGGATCCAAATTGGGCCTAAACCATTCCATTAAGTCCAAATATAATATATGGGCCTTTAAATATTTAATTGAGCCTAATGGGCCAAAATTGATTTCTTGGCAAATAGGGTGATTCCTTAATTGGGCCTGGTATTTGGGTTTGACCCATATTGACCAAAGCCCATGCCTTAAGAAATTAATTGAAAGCCCAATGGACTTTAATTAAATGATATTGGATGTTAATTGGGCTTTGAGACCCATTAAGATTAGATTTAGAATCTAAGTCGTAAAGGCGCATTAAAAGTGTAATTATTTTAATTTTGAATTAAATTAGAATTAGTATTGAATGCAAATTAAATTGGATTTAAAATCGTAGTTCGATATAATTCAAGAATTCATACTTTGAGTACTTATTCTTACGAGTTGGACTTGCGCAAATCAAATCGTTGTTTGAACATTGGATGATCACTTAATTCAAATATTAATTAATTGGATTAGATTGATTGAATAACATGCTTTGTGTGAATACATGGATGTGTTGTATGAATACATGGATGTGTCCAGCCTTTATCTCTCGATTCTTTGTAATTCTCTTCTCACCTAATTCCCCTCAATGTTAATGAGGTTTATTTATTGTATTATGTAATTGGGTAGAAGTTAGAATAGTGCTAGCCGGGGAGAGGAAATTGAGTGATTTTTTCTAGGAACAATTTGTGAGATATCCATCTGCATATCATTATTAATTTATTTACCGCACCTATTATGCTTTTGGAATGCATGTTTATGGGTGTATGATGAGACCTAATCATAATAATAAATTGGTTGCCAATTTACGCGAAAAACCCTCAACAAATATTAAGCGTTTTTCCTTCCATTGAGTGATTCTTTCTGAAGATCCAAGATTGGCACTAGTTTGTTGGCCAAAGTCAAGACCTTTGTCCATTGCGGATGTGTTTGAATCATGAAGGCTTTGTTCCATATCGTATGTCTTGTCCAAGTTGTGATTTGTTGGCCAAATTCAAGATCACTTCTTGTCCATCGACATCGATTATGAAGCTTTCCAAAGTCAATGGGTCCCGCTTAACTGGAATCATTAAGCTTGTTGTGCCAAAGCCAAGGTTTAGTTGATCCAGAGGAAAAAGGTTAGGAAAATATATTGGATATATTAGCATATATATTGTATATATGTTTCGGACTTGGAGGTCCACCTACCGGATCTAGGAATTGGATGAGATCCAATTGATCTTAGAGATCTACCTAGTTAAATATCATACAGCTTGTTGGCCAAAGTCAAGGTTGTGTGTTATTTAAAGGGATCCTAGTCCACTAGGAAACTAGGTTTCTCAAGTACTCAACAGAGGGTTAGAGGCTCGCCGAAAAATAGAGGGAGGCCAGTATTGAATTTGCAATTTCGTTCAAATACTTGGCATTACGCGCTTTCAAATTATTTCGTCAATTATATATTTATTAGTTGGACTAATATTCTATTATTTTTCTTGTAACAGTTGGACTGTACCCAAATATCGTTAATTGAATAGTTTGACTATTGCAATTAAGATGGTTGGAAAGATCGGAGTTAGAGACATTATCATTAGCGAAAATGTCTTTAATGACGCGAACTTTCCTGATTGAGATATGAACCTCAGGATTATCCCGGGGGCTGAGAGGAAGCTCTATACGATAGAGAGACCCCTCGGGCCTAAGCCCATAAATGAGCAGCCGCTTGAGCTTGAGCTTTGGAAGACTCATAGCGATGACAACTAAACTACTCAGTTCGTCATGCTCGCTGTGATGACCTCTCAATTCCGTCGCCAAAACAAGGGATTTGATCCATGTACTATGATGGCAAAATTGAAGGACCTTCACCGATCTAACCTTAGATCGCAAAGGTATGAATTGCAGAAAATCACTTTCGCTCTCGAATGTCGGACGATACATTTGTTGAGCACCATGTGTCACAGATGATTGCCGACATTGAACAGCTAGGTCAGCTAGGCATAACCTTTGAGGCAGAGACTTCTATAGATTTGAACTTGCAGTCTCTTCCTGATAGCTGGAGCGGGTTCATCATGAACTACAATATGATGAAACAAGACCATACTCTTGGAGAGCCAATGGAAATGTTGTGTGAAGCAGAAAAAGAGCTGATGAAGGGCAAAAAGTGCGAGGCGCACTACGCTTCAACATCTTAGTCTTCCAAGGCATGGCCGAAGGCAACTGGAGGTGTAAAGAAGAAGAAGAAAAAGAAGGGCAATGCCAAATCGTCAAAACCTTATGGGAAATAAAGAAAAATCCCAATATGTATGTCTGCAGTGCGGCAATCGGGGTCACTAGAAGCGTGACTGCCACGAGTACAAGGCACACATGAAGGAAATCAAAGCGGGCAAGACATCGGCTTCAGATATGTTTTTTATAGAAATAAACATGTCTACTTCTAGTTTTAAAAATTGGATTTTTGATTCTGGTTGTGGTACTCATATATGTACTGATGTGCAGGATCTTCAGATTAGCAGGAGACTGGCCTCATGAGAGATTGACCTCCGCGTTGGAAATGGGACTCGAGTCACCGTTTTGGCCGTTGGATTTTATTTTGGAAATGCCCTCAAGGCATTTACTTAATCTTTCAGACTGTTATTATGTACCTAGTTTGACTAGGAATATTTTATCTGTATCTTTATTGGCCCAATGTGGCTATACTTTTGTTTTTAGAAACACTGGGTTTTATGTATAAAAATGATATGGAGATATGCAGTGCTGATGTAGATAATGGTCTTTATATTTTGAATATAAATCTATCTCAAACATATAATGTAACAAACAAAAGGCTTAAACTAAGTAACAAAGATGAAACTTATATGTGGCATTGTCGTCTGGGACACATTAACAAGACTCGCATATCCACACTTTAGAAGAGTGGGTACTTGGATGGATTTGATCCAAATTCATATGACTTCTGTGAATCCTGTTTATTAGGCAAAATGCCTAAAACACCTTTTAGCGGTAAATGTGTACGTGCTACCGAACTGTTAGCCCTCGTTCATAGTGACGTATATGGGCCCATGTCTAGCCAGGCTAGAGGTGGATATGAATACTTCTTAACCTTTATGGATGATGCATCGCGTTATGGTTATGTGTATCTTATGAGACACAAGTCGGAAACCTTTAGAAATTTAAAGAGTTTCGACATGAAGTAGAAAAAAAGACCGGTAAAAGTATTAAAACATTACGGTCAGACCGTGGTAGAGAATACTTTAGCAATGAGTTTCTCGATTACTTGAAATAATATGGTATTCTTTCACATTGGACTCCTCCAGGAACACCGCAGTTAAACGGTGTGTCCGAACGGAGAAACCGAACTTTGTTAGACCTGGTAAGGTCTAGATGAGTCGCACAGAGCTACCTATTTCTTTCTGGGGATATGCATTGAACAGTGCAATAGTTATTTTGAATAAGGTTCCGTCAAAGTCTGTTCAACAGACTCTTTACGAGATATGGACAGGAAATAAATCGAGTTTCTCATTCTTGAAGATTTGGGGATGCTGGGCATACGTCAAACGTTTGGAAGGTACCAAACTAGAACCCAAATCAGATAAATGCCTATTTGTAGGATATCCTAGGGAAACCAAAGGATATTACTTCTATCACCCACAAGAGAACAAAATATTTGTTGCTCTACATGCGAGTTTCCTTGAGAAGGAATTCTTAAATGCAGTGGTTAGTGGAGGAAAGTAGAACTCGATGAAAATCAGAGTGATACTGTTCTTGACACAGAATCCTTAACAGAACATGAACAGTTCATCAGGGATGAAACTGTACCATAATCTTCGAATACACAAAAACCGCGTAGATCGGAGAGAGTCAGAAAACAACCTGAGAGGTATGGGTTTCTGATCTCACCTCATTTGGATATTAATCTTATTGAGGAAGACGAACCAACTACGTATGAGGAAGCGATACAAGGTATCGACTTTGGCTTATGGCAAGATGCCATGATGTCCGAAATGGATTCCATGTACACCAACCAAGTTTGCACACTAGTTGATGCACCAAAAGGTGTAAATCATATTGGTTGCAAATGGGTCTTCAAGAGGAAGACCGACATGGATGGCAATATACAAACGTACAAAGCTAGGCTTGTAGCGAAAGGGTATCGTCAACGACATGGTGTCGATTACGATGAAACTTTTTCACCCGTTGCCATGATTAAATCCATTCGGATTGTGCTTGCTATTGCTGCATATTTCGATTACGAAATATGGCAGATGGACGTCAAAACCATTTTCCTTAACGGAAACCTTTTGAAGGATGTTTATATGCAACAGCCTGACGGTTTTGTCGTACCTAAACATGCAGACAAGGTTTGCAAGTCTAATCGATCCATTTATGGATTGAAGCAAACATCGCGTTCTTGGAACCAACATTTTGATGAGATCATAAAAGAATATGATTTCGTTCAAAACGAGGATGATCCTTGTGTATATAAGAAGGTTAGTGGGAGCGCACTAACATTCATTGTCCTTTATGTCGATGATGTATTGCTTATAGGCAATGACATTCCCATGCTACAATCGGTGAAAGCTTGGCTTTCATTAAAATTATCCATGAGGATCTGGGAGAAGCAGCCTTTATTATAGAAATAAAGATCTACCGGGATAGATCTAGAAAGCTGCTTGGACTCTCCCAGAGCATGTACATTGACAAAGTGTTGAAGAGATTCAACATGGAATAGTCTAAGAAGAGACTGTTGCCAGTGTCACATGGCGTCACTCTATCTAAGGACATGTGTCCTAAAACTAAAGATGAGAGAGACAACATGAGTCGGATCCTATTCGCCTCGGCAGTCGGATATGTATGCGACCTAATGTCTCATATGCTTTGAGCATGTGTAGTCGCTATCAGGCCGATCCAGGTAATGGTAACTGGATGGCGGTTAAGAATATTTCTGGAGAATTGGGTAGGCATGACGCTTTGCTAGAAGCCAACCATGTCTCGTAAATCGGTAAGAACGTGATACGAGGTACGCACGTGTTCGGATAGTCCGACGACCGGATTTACTGCCAACATATCCAGGGATCTCATGGGTCGCTTCCCAAAGATACAACGATGACGTATGACTCTAACATAATTAATATGGGATTAATTACGGCATGAATTTATCTGGGATAAAATTCAATTAGAAGAGAGAGAACGATTAATTCGGAATTAATCGATAAAATAATATATTTGATATATTAAATGAAATTAGATTTCGACTCGAAATTAATATTGGATTTTAATTCGGGCGAACGAATTAATTTAGAATTAATTTGCTAGAGACTTTAACGTAATTTTGCTAGGCATAATTATTTAATTAAATTTGATTTAATTAAGTCGCAAAGGAAAATTCGTTAATTCAGAATTAATGAACCCGAGCCCGGGATGTATTTGCGGGCCCACTCAGATTTTGAATTAAAGTGGGGCCCATAAGTCACATCACATGTCACATCATTAGTCATTTAAGTGATGGAAGTCTTGTCACTTTTTGGTGATTGGCATCTTGTCATTTTTGATTGATGGGAGTAGTTGGAGGCATTAATGGCATTTTTCCCTCCAAACTTGGTTTTGCTTTTTGGAAAAGCATATACCAAAATTTGTTTTGACTTTTTCATAAGTGGTATTTTGTTTTAGAAACAAAACAAGCAAAACACAAACTCCTCCCTTTCATCTCTCCTTGGCCGAATTCTTTATGAACAAAAAGGAAGATTTTGTTGCAAATTTCTTCCTTAGCTAGCACTTAAAAGAATCATACTAGGTGATAAGGAAACCTTCCCATTGAGTTTGGAATCTCAACCTTCAAGCTTGGAGCTCCAACAAACAACTTCAAAGAGGAGATCTTGGAGCACTTCTCAAAGTAAATTTTTTGTTATCAACACATCCTCTCTTCCGATCATTGTAAGTATATTTCCGCTATACTTTTCTTTTGTATGCACATTATTTCATGTTTGATTTGATCTTGGGATGACCTTAGAATCCAAACTGTTCGTGTTCTTGATTCAAGGAGTACCTCTAAATCAAGAAGTCACCAAGAATCTTGGGAGAACATTATCCACCAGATTCGTAGTGCACCAAGGTGGGGCTAAGAAGTTCTTAAAGATAGAGTAAAAACTCGGCTTGGTATAATCTACATTTTGTACAAAATATTTTATAGGTTTTTCTAAATCCTTAAGTATGTATTGATTTTAGGATTGCATGTTTATTATTTATTAGTTTGTTTAAATTATGCATGTTAAAAAGTGAATTACAACACATCCGCCCAACAGACTTTTTCTAAACGAAGGATCACTCAGGCCGTAGTTACCCAATCTAGAATCCTGGGAAGGGTTATATAGTTAGGAATCATACGACACTTGTATATGTTTGTATTGAATAAAGCGTGTTATTATATGTATGTAATTATAAGTATTGGATTGTATGTTTTGATTTGGGGTACGGAGTCCAGAAGATAGATAACGTGATTTGAATTGTTTTGAGTTTGGACCATAGGTCCTATTTGCTTAGTTGCTATTTATACAAGTCTTTTTGAGTGTTGGACTGTGATCTAGGTTGTCTATTTTTATTATGTGTCATGCCCGTTTTCAGTTAGGATTGAGGCTTAGGGAGATTGGTTAATCATGTCTTCTGACAGTAGCATTCTGCCTCATGTAGGGTGTTACAACTGATAAAAGAAAAAAAATATAAATTAATATTATACATTTGAAAATTAAAAATTTCTATAGATTTAGGGCTGATAAGTGCATGAAAATGTACTTTGAAATATCACTTATTCGGATTTATTGTTAAGTATTTAGTTATATATTTTATATTTTATTATATAAATTTCATTATCATATTAATTTAGAAAGTATCTATTATTTAAGCTAATATTAGTAATTCTTCTCTTTATTAGTAAAAGGAAGCCTAACGTTGACCAAATAAAACAAGAAAGCAAACAAGGCGTGGGCCCAGGATCCATAATAAATTAGGTTTTTATATTTCTTGTATTATAAAAGCCATGCAAAAGGCGTGATCGAAGCAGCAGCTGCGCAACCAAAGAACAAAAAAACAGCAGCTTAGGCTGCGTGAGAAGCCAAGGGCTGCTGCCGAGTGAATAACGAAGAAATCAGAAGCAGTTAGCGTGGCCGAGAGGCAGAGCAGAGAAGAAATCAGAGCGCAGAAGTCGGGACGCGGAGCCGTGATAATTCAGAACAATATGTCTCTCCAATCCCAGACTATTTTTATTTCTTTTATGGAGAACTAATCTCCTAGGCAAAGTTAGGGATGAACTTTTGTGTTTGATTTCTATTATTTATGTTTTTGATTTCCTACGTACCTTTTATCGTTTAATAACATTTATGTTTATTGTTCTTTATTATTTTACGATTATTTAGCCCAGAGATTGTGTTTTGTCAAATCCCATATAGATCCAATCATGCTTCTTCTATGTGTGGTTTGCGAGCTCAGTTGTGACTTGTAAAAGTTGTTTTACGTGTTGGTATTCTGCTGCAGTATTGTCTGAGGGTATATTGTCGACGTTAGATAACTCGTAACGATGATTTTTGTGTGCTGTTAACATAGAGAAAATAATCATTAATTACCTTAGAATTTGAATATGTGTAGAATTGAATATCTTCCGATAGTTGGTTTGGGATGTGAAACCTTCAATTGTGTAATAAAAGGAAATAATAACTAAATATATGAGTTTAATGCAAGAGGGATTCCCGACGCTTTGCTGTTTATCTCTGCTATTATCTTTTATTATATTTTCATTATTTATTTATCTTTACTTTAATTATCAATTTTATCGTTTTATTTATTTAAGTTACTGTTAACGTTTTGTTTGAGTAAATTAGTTTCTGTAACCATCTCTCTGAGGAATCAACACCACAGCTATACTGCGATAACCGCAAGTTATTTTTGGGCGTAATCAGGGGCCATGAATTTAAATAAAATTTTATATGATAACCTGCCATATGTGACGATTGTCCCGAGAAACCACTTTAATTTAAGTAAACACGCAATGCAATAAAATTTTATAAGCTCACTATTACACTTAAGCTTTTTGCTTTCTTTCGTACAAGTTGTGCTATAAAATTAGCTCACCATTTACAATGAAGTCTCGATCCCTTTATATACTATGGCAAATTATACTGTTACACTAATCTCATGACATCAGCTACGTGAATCTACCATTAATGCGAGGGCTCTCTTCCCCAACTGCTCTGCCGAAAGTAGCTCTGCCACCTGACATCTCATTAAACCACGCCATTTTTGGCCACTGTTACACGCTACCTCACAATGCCAGCTTGTAACCTATCAACTCTCATGTGATAGTGTGTGCTAGAAGATATGCCGGTGACCTGCTCTGGTCAAGTCAGACCTCTTTGGAAGGTGTAAGTCCCCATGTAAGGCTTACGTCATCTTGATTTTATCAAAAAGCTACTACCCCGACCCGCCAAACCAAGTCGGGCAAATGAAACGACATCATGTCTTGTTGAGCTACCAGGTCAGGCCGGTCCTGAGGCCTTACTTCTCATTCG
This sequence comes from Zanthoxylum bungeanum, assembly GCA_019454045.1. Lineage (NCBI taxonomy): Eukaryota > Viridiplantae > Streptophyta > Magnoliopsida > Sapindales > Rutaceae > Zanthoxylum > Zanthoxylum bungeanum. The sequence continues at coordinate 22,267 of SKCR01019364.1, read as the reverse complement.
CTTCTCTTAACATATTCTCATCAGGTCGGGTATGATCTGCTGAGCCGACCCTCATTCTGACACGAGGCTCTAAATGCTGAGATGCTCTAAGAGTCTGATGTTGGGGCAATCCTGATTTTGACCTGACCACCTCTGACCCGACCACCTCAGATTCTGGATCCTCTATTTGACATCTCATCCGCACAAGGACCTTGGGCCTTTATCTGTCAATTGTAAAACTCAATGTACCATTCCTTAGGACTCTGATTTCTAAGGGGTCCAAAAACCACCATCCACATCCGTCCCCTTATTCTCGGTATCAACTAGTAAAATGTTGGTACCGGGAACTAAAAAAAATGGTTGTGCATGAAGTCGGAGATTGATCTGACATCCCAATATGATACTCTCATAGACACCCCATATTGCTTTAACTTGATGTCTCGTGGTACCTTTTTGATACTTTGAATATTGCGAAGAAACAACCTCTTTCTCATGCTGACTCTTAACCTTGATCAAGCCCAGAATCTCAGGCCTGCCCCATCTCATAATGGGTACCACAATTTGTGAGTTTTAATACTTCTTGTCAAAGATCTGCATCGGGTCCATAGCCCTGATCTAGCATCTCTACATATGATCCATAACTTGGCCATTTCTTCTATTAGGCCTTCTCGGACTGAAGAGGTCGACTCAAACTAATTCTAGTCGGTCCATCCTCTTGGCTTAGCTTAAAAAAGCCCATCTTATGCCTCTTCGAGTATATGAATGCTCTCGTCATGTTACTTATTCAGAAGGAAATGATCTGCAGAGTCCTTCAAAATAGAACAAAACCACATTGGAACATTCACCTCCTCGAGCTATTACAAAAATAACAATGACCTTGGCGGGACACAGCCTGACCCCTAGCCATAATAAATACTTGGCCACAAGAGAACGATCTCTCCTTGTGCCATCCACATGGCCTCGGCGGAATGAATTCAGTCCCGATCCAGTTTAACAACTTGGCCACAAGGGAATGTACCCTCTTTATGCCACTCAACACATGGCCATGGGGGAGAAACTCTGTCCCCATGTCGATAAACATATGAAGTCCCCGGTAGGTCACGGCCCGACCCCAAGCCAAAATAAATATATGGCCACAAGGGAATGTACTCTCTTTGTGCCATCAATATGACCTCGACGGAACGAATACAGCCCCGAGCCATATTAAATGAAAGTTACCTCGGTGAAATGAATGCAGCCCCAAGCCAATAAACTTAAAGTTTCCTCGGTAGAACGAATGCAGTCCCGAGCCAGTAAACTTAAAGTGGCCTTGGCGGAACGAATACAGCCTCGAGTCATTTTAAGTGAAGAGGCATCGGCGGAACTAATGCAGCCTGAGCCAGTAACTTATAGTGGCATCAGCGTAACGAATGAAGCCCCGATCCAGTAAACTTAAAGTGGCCTCACCGATATGAATGCAGCCTCGAGCTAGTAAACATAAAGTGGCATCAACGGAACGAATGCAGCCCCCGATCTAGTAAACTTAAAGTGGCCTCGGCGGAAAGAATGCAGCCCCGAGCAAGCAAAATTAAAGTGGCCTCGATGGAACGAATACAGCCCCGATCCAATAAACTTAAAGTGGCATCGGCGGAACGAATACAGCCATGATCTAGTAAACTTAAAGCGGCCGCGGAAGAACAAATGCAGCCCCGAGCCATATTAAGTGAAAGTGGCCTCGGTGGAACGAATGCAGCCCCAAGCCATATTAAATGAAAGTGTCCTCGACGGAATGAATGTAGCCCCGAGCTAATAAACTTAAAGTAGCCTCGGCGGAATGAATGCAGCCCCGAGCCAGTAAATTTAAAGTGGCATCGGCGGAAGGAATTCAGCCTCGAGCCATATTAAGTGAAAATGGCATCGGTGGAACGAATGTAGCCCCGAGCCATATTAAATGAAAGTGGCCTCGGTGAAACGAATGCAGCCCCGAGCCAGTAAACTTAAAGTGGCATCGGTGGAACGAATGCAGGCCTGAGCGAGTAAACTTAAAGTTACCTCGGCGGAACGAATGCAGCCCCGAGTCAGTAAACTTAAAGTGGCTTCGGCGAAACAAATGTAGCCCTGAGCTATATGAAGTGAAAGTGGCCTCGGCGGAACGAATGCAATCCCGAGCCAATAAACTTAAAGTGACCTCGACGGAACGAATGAAGCCCCGATCCAGTAAACTTAAAATGGCCTCACGGGACGAATGCGGCCCCGAGCCATATTAAATGAAAATGGCCTCGACCAAACGAATGCAGCCCCAAGCCAATAAACTTAAAGTGGCCTTAGCAGAACGAATGCAGTCCCAAGCCAGTAACCTTAAAGTGTCCCCGACGGAGCGAATGTTGCACGGGCCATATTAAGTGAAAGTGGCCTCGATGGAACAAATGCAGCCTCGAGCTAGTAAGCTTAACATGGCCTCGGTGGAACGAATGTAGGCCCGATCGAGTAAACCTAATGTGGCATCGGCGGAACGAATGTAGTCCCGAGCTATATTAAGTGAAAGTGGCCTCGACAGAACAAATGCAGCCCTGAGCCAATAAATTTAAAGTGGTCTCGACGGAACGAATGCAACCTGAGCCAGTAAACTTAAAGTGGCCTCGACGGAATGAATGTAGCCTCAAGCCATATTAAGTGAAAGTGGCCTCGGTGGAATGAATGCAGCCCCGAGCCAGTAAACTTAAAGTGGCCTCGGCGGAAAGAATGCAGCCACACGCCAATAAACTTAAAGTGGCATCGGCGGAACGAATGCAGCCTCGAGCCATATTAAGTGAAAGTGGCCTCGGCGAAACAAAGGCAGCCCCTAGCTATTAAACACACATAATATACAAGCATGGATAAACAAGTTTTTATCGGAGAAATGAAGATTTTTACTCATATTCTTAGGATCTAATGCCCATCTTACAACTCTTTGTGGATCATTTTAAGAGAGGCATTATTGAAAATATACCCTCAGCATTCCAAGTACCTGATCTGACAGCATTCGCTATCAGCGCTGGTTGGCCTTCGTAACCAATTGGTTTATGTACTCATTCAGATAGCCATTTTTTACCAAGTCTTTCGCTTTCTCCCGCAGGTCTCTACATCCATTTGTGGCATGTCCCTTTACATTTTGGTGGCAAATAATAAGCCTTATGGTTTTCCTTCTAAATCGGGAACCTCCTCAGGTTGGGCTCATTCAATAAACCTTTATCTTGTATTTCTCAAATTATCTGGGCCAGGGATCTGTTTAGGGGGTATATAATATCCCCCAGACGACATGGTTGGCTTGGACTGGTAGCCTACCAGTTTGAACTTGATTATTCTGAGGAATCGGTATGAGCTCCTTTTACCTCAGGACTGGTCTCCCCACATCTCTGCCCAAATCTCACTGACTATCTGGCCTGAGTACTTTGGTCATCTGGGTGCCCTCTCTTCAGGAAATCTTCTCATTTTCCTCCATTATTCCTTGTCTGCTCGAAAGTCACGGCATAGTTTGATACCTCTTGGATCCTCAGATATGACCACAATCTACCTACCCAAAGAGCTCCCTTAAAACTTTCCAATGCCTCAGGGGATTCGTATGCCCAGACCTCTAGCACCAGGCTATGATACCTGTCAACAAATATTTTGAGGGGCTCGTCATCCCTGTTCTTCATCATCCTTAATGACCCTATCATCTTCTTAGGTGCACACGCTCCTTTAAAGTGTCGCAGAAAGGATTTTCTCAACTTCTCAAAGCTGCTGACTCTCCCCGGTATCAAGTTTCTAAACCAAAAGTTGGTTGACCTGCCCAAGGTCAAAAGGAAAAACTTACAGATGGCCTCTCCGACCATTCCCTGAATTTCCATCAACAAAATAAATTCATCAATATAAGACTTGGGGTCCGAGCTGCCTTTGTAAATATCCATAGAGGGCATGGTGATTCTTCTTGGAAATTCCATCGCCATAATTTCCTTCGTAAAATGGGATGTTGTCCTCATGTCTTGGTCACTCATTGATCAGTCTTTCATACTTTCCTCCCACTTCCTCATCTCCTTCCAAAACTAGCTCTTCATCTAGTTCTCAGAGCTGCCATGCTCTCGACCTCGGGCTTCTTGGTGCCTTCCACCTCAGGCACGGTGTCCTTCGTAGCTGGGGACTTCATGTCCTTCCCCATATATCGTCCTATGTCACTCTCTGCAAAACATTGACTGTTGCCGGAAGACTCTGGCGTCTGCCTTCCTTTCTCTTCTTCGCATAACTCCCATGCTAGTAAGTCTCCAACAATGACTACAGTTCTCACCCCATGAGCACTTATCTTCCCATTTTCAAAGACCCCATCTACCCGGCGATCCTCTTTCCTCTTGTTATCTACTCATTTCTTTAGCTGGAGCCCGTTGCTCCTGTCATCTTTTCTAACTTCTCTATATTTTCCATCATGGCCTTCATGAAGACCTGAGTTGATTTTCTTTCCTTTCGAGCATCTTCCCTTTCATTTAGCATGGTTTCTTCCAGTTTTTCGATCCACTCCATTGTCGAAGCCTTTGAAGAGCTATGGTTCTCATCCGTGCCATCGTCTTAACGTGTTTGTTGCTTTTGGTATTGTTCCCCACAGATGGCACCAACTGTTGACTGTCGATTTTCATTCCAGTGGCAAATCGGTAAACTTACTCCTTGAATAATCCTCCATCAACTATAAATTTATTTGGTTTAGGGACCAAAGGAAAACTTAGCAAAAGATGAGAAAAACACACAGATAAAATATAGGGTTTAACGTGGTTCGGCGGGATGGATCCAACCTACATCCACGGGCACAAGGGAAAACTGAAGTTTTATTACATGGTCGGATATGACCGACATGCCTATCTCTTACTTACACGCATGACCGACCTCTTATAAGCTCACTATTACACTTAAGCCTTTTGCTTTCTTTCGTACAAGTTTTGCAAAAAAATTTGCGCACCCTTTACAATGGATTCTCAATCCCTTTATATACTAGGGCAAAATCTATTGTTACACCAATCTCATGACGTCAGCCACATGAATCTACCATTAATGCGAGGGCTCTCTTCCCCAACTGCTCTAGCGGAAGTAGCTCTGTAACCTGACATCTCATTAAACCATGCCACTTTTGGCCACTATTACTGCTACCTCACAAAGCCAACTTGTAACCTATCAACTCTCATGTGATAGTGTGTGCTAGAATATAAGTCGGTGACCTGTTCTAGTCAAGTCAAACCTCTTTGGAAGGTGCAAGTCCCCATGTAGTGCTTATGTCATCTTGATTTGATCATAAAACTACTACCTCAACCCGCCAAACTAGGTAAGATAAATGAATTGACATCCTATCATGTTGAGCTACCAGGTCAGGCCGGTCTTGAGGTTTTGCTTCCCATTCACTTCTCTGAACATCTTCTCATCAGGTCGGGTATGATATGCTGAGCCGACCCTCATTCTGACACGAAACTCTAATGCCGAGCTGATCTAAAAGTCTGATGCTTGGGCGATCCTGATTCTGACCTGACCACCTCAGACCTGATCACCTCGAACCTGACCACCTCAGATTCAGGCTCCTCTGTTTGACATCTCATGCTCAAAAAGACATCGGGCCTTTATCTGTCAAGTGTAAAACCCACTTTACCCTTCCTTAGGATTCTGATTTCTTGGGGGTCTAAAAACCACCATCAACAGAAACAATACAATAAAATACCTGAAATCTAATTAGACAAGATTCAGTAATAAAATTAACAGTATATAAACACTAAAAAATATACAGAAATTCCCCTAAAAAGAAGAAAAACTTACAACATAGAAAAACTCTATCCAATTCAATCATTCAAGCTACTCTAACTTTGTAGAGGGATCTGAAATCAAAATAAACCTCAAAGATAGCCTCAGTGTAAGATTTTGGAAAACCACACTTCGATCTATCACAACACGACACTATCAAGATTCTTCCAATGAATCACTATAATAGAAAATAACTCAATAGAACGACAATCAAGAGCCCAACAACACAAAAATTTTAAAAAAAAACATAACAAACTTGAAAATACACTACAACTTGAAAGAAACATCACCAACCGCCAATTCTCACCACCACTATTACCACCCTTCACCACATGCTAAAAGCAGAAACACAACATCACAACTAAAACAACAGTTGCATAAAAGAAAAAACAAAAAAGTAAGAAAAGAAACAAGGATAAAAAATAAAAATAAGACATATAAAAAATAAAATAAAACAAAATAAAAATACGGTCGCTCTTTCTAGAACTCCAAAGTAGATGAGGCCTGCTATTGATTAAGGTGGTATTCGCGTTTGCTAAGTTTACCAACTCTTAGAGGGGTTTAGGTAAGTGTGGCTATGAGTGGATTGGTGGATGGGTGTGGCCATGGTGGACTAGAGGTGATATTGGCTAGTGGGTGTGGTTGTGGCTGTGGTGGAGATAGATGAGTGTGGGTGCATGGTGGAGATGGGGATACATGTTTATTTATAGACAAATGTCTTGTGCAAATAAATTAAAAAAAAATAACCATTAAAGTTGATAGCTCATTTTTTCATTTTAAAATTATTTTCTCAAGGTTAAAAATAATTATAAAAAAATAACCATTAAAGTTGAGAGCTCATTTTTTCATTTTAAAATAACTCATGGTTAAAAATAATAATTTCAAAAACATTATTTAAATCACTAACAAACAGATAATGAATCCGATTAATCCACGTAAAAAATAAGTAAACGAGTCACAACGTTTTCCATTTGTATTTCAAGCCATAATTTCCAAAGTGTACTTCGGAGAATCTGGATTTTTCGAAATACACACAAAAGTTGGTGGAAAATTCGGAGATCCGAAGTCAAAACTTCGGATCTCCAAAGTATTATTTTTATTTTTATTATTTTTTATTCAAAATTTTGGATCTATGAAGTAAGTATTTTCGAATCTCCGAAGTTTGAAAAAATGTCTATAAAACTGGCATTCTACATTTGTTCTCACTATAAGAACTTAGCCTTTTTATGGTGATACAATATTGATTTTGATGTTGAACAAAATAGTTAACTATTTTTATAGATGCATAGAATTTTTACAAATAAGTTCGAAAACATAAATAAAAAACATCAATTTCTAATACATCAAATCTGTTTACATAAGTTGAAATTACTGTTAACTTGGATTTGAAATTTCCTACAAACACACAATAAACAAACTCTATATACCCAAGGGAGGGTGAATTGGGTAATGACATAATATTGTGAAAACAAATCTTCCCTATTTTATGCTACTAAGCTAGTAACTTTACCAATTAAACTTGTAAATCAGTTTCTAAATCTTAATATATTACTAATATGCAGGTCACTAAGTAATATGCAAATATAAAATAAACTTGTGATAATATAAAGCAGTTTAGGGATAGAGAAATTGACACTGTAATTTATACTGGTTAGGCCAACAATGCCTACGTCCACTATGATGAGTGGTAAATATATAACTATTCACACTCATTTGACCTAATATTTTGCATAGTTTCTTGAGTTTTGTGAATATTTTGATGTGTTTTGTGTTATTTGTAGATAAATAAAGTTTCAGGACTCTCTAGAGGTGATTTGGGGCTAAAACAGTGAAAAAATGGACAAAAGGGTAAAATGGTAATTTTGCGTGTCGTGATGCGCAGCCTGCGTCGCGACCGCTAACGTGCACCGGGAGCCTGCTAAAATACACCGGGACACGTGTCAAATTTTGAGAAGTTTGATTTGCTAACGTGCGTATGATCTTGCTAACGTGCGCCGTGCCACCTGTCAACATCACAGCCAATCTGCTAACGTGCGCACTGCCACTTGTCACCATCACATGCTGCCGACAATCCACATCGCCAGGTCATCGCAATAATTCAGTAGCCTGCCACGTGTCAGCCACGTCACCATCCATATCACCTTTCGCCACGTGTCAACACATCATTTGACCAAATTCCACGTGTCAACATTCTATTGGGCTGACAGATTCCATCGTCACGTCAACAGATAACAGATCCAAGCATCCAATTAGCATGTGCCATGTGGCGTGTCGCGACACTAAATAGTCACGCGTCGCGACGCGCTAAGGCACTTTTTGCCTATAAATTGGAAACGATTTCATTTCATTTAGTGTGCTTTCCTTTGGGTTTTTATAGGATTTAAAAGGATTGCATCTATTTTGTAAATATTTTTAATATTTAAATTTTGTATTTTTACTTTTAATTTTAATTTCAGTACTTTTACTTTCAGTACTTTTACTTTCAGCATTTTTACTTTCAGTACTTTTACTTTCAGCACTTTTACTTTCAACACTTTTACTTTTTAGCACTTTACTATCAGTACTTTTACTTTCAGCACTTTTACTTTCAGTACTTTTACTTTCAGTAGTTTTAATTATGCACTTTTACTTTCAGTAATTATTTTTACTTATTTTCTTTGTATTTCTTTTATGTTCAGTAATTTACTGCTGGGGAAGGGTGAAGCTTTTTACTTTTATAATTTAGATTAATCTCCCTCAATTATAATATATAAATTATCTTAAAACCTGACTTAATTAGATACCGCCTTATTGGTCAGTTGGACTTAATTAAATTGATTTTAAGCTGACTTAATGGGATACCGCTTTATTGGTCGGTTGGAATTAATTAAATATGACTTAATCAGGATACCGCCTACATAGTCGGTTGGTAATTATCACGGAAATTTATATATTATAATTAGGGAGATTCCTAAATTAGAAATAGTAAAGGTAGATTAATCTCACTTTAATTATAATATGGAAATTGTAATTTAATATGGATTAAAAGTTGATACCGCCTTAATGGCTGGTTTTATTTATGTAACATAATGTGACACCGCTTATAGGTCGGTCTTTAGGTGACAGATGATTACCACCTATATGGCTGGTTTATGGATAAATAATAACATCGCCTTTATGGCTAGTTCAGCTTAAATGGGTAATATTGACAATTTCCATATTATAATAAAGTGAGATTTCTAAAAGTGGATCCCCTAACCCCAGTATTTTATTAGTCTTCTAGGGAAATGATGAAACACAATATTAATAAGCTTAATAATTGATTTAATTATATTATGGGTAATTCTTTAGTTTGTTTATTGAGTCTTAAGCTTAATGGTTCTTGTTGCCTGATCACCAATAAGATTGATATGGTAAACTTAAAATGAACTTGGAAAAGAGATTTTAGGTTTCAGCCTTAGATTCAATAGCTCACGATCTTCTTTGAGGATAGATAACCCTTTAATAGATTTCCTTATAGGATAGACATATACATGTCGGGCGTGGGTAGCCCTAATTGGAACTTAAACTTAATGAAGTCAGATAACTTGGTTAACATAGGAATATGATTAATTGGGTTATACTGGGTATTTGTGTCTGACCATCGGAAGAGGCTTTTACATAATTTCGTGTTCCAGGTTAGCAGACTGAATTATTACACATATATAAGAGAATCAATTCATCATTTGAATAGTATTGTGTGGAATCACAACCCTAGATATTTGTGTATTTTGTTTATTTTCCTTAGTATATTCTTTTGTGTATTTATTTATTTTATTTAGCAAATCCACATTCAACCAACCAATCAAGCAATCAATCTCTTCTTCCTATAATTAGATACCTGTAAATAAATAGAATCAATAATTAATAACAACAGTAGAAATTAAGTCCTTATGGGATCGATATTTTTATACTACTTGAACGATACGTGCGCTTGCGTTATACGCATGTGATTAAGCACCAGTCATTGCGCGTCACGACGCACCACGTGGCACACACTCATTGGATGCTTGGATCTGTTATCTGCTGATGTGACGATGGAATTTATCGGCCCAATAGAATGTTGACACGTGGAATTTGGTTAAATGATGTGTGGACACGTGGCGAAAGGTGATAATGGATGGTAACGTGGCAGACACGTGGCAGACTGCTGAATTATTGCGATGACATGGCGATGTGGATAGTCGGCAGCATGTGATGGTGACACGTGGCAGTGCGCATATTAGCAGATTGGCTATGATTTTGACACATGGCTCAGCGCACGTTAGTAGGATCTGTTGCGCGTTAGCAAGATCCGGCACACGTTAGCAAATCAAACTTCTCAGATTTTGACACGTGTCCCAGCGTATTTTAGCAGGCTCCCGGCGTATGTTAGCAGTCGCGATATAGGCTGCGCGTCGCGATGCGTAAGATTACCATTTTACTCTTTTGTCTATTTTTCACTGTTTTAGCCCCAAATCACCTCCAGAGAGTCCTGAAACTTTATTTATGTATAAAATAACACAAAAGATATCAAAATATTCACAAAACTCAAGAAACTATACAAAATATTAGGTCAAAGGAGTGTGAAATAGTGATATATTTACCACTCATCACACTCCCTCAATACTCACTGAAGATCTCTACTAAGTTGAATCCACAACTGTTGGAGCAGTTATGGAACCCCTACAGTCGGATCAATACCCCGCGCAGCGAAATTGGGTCTAACCATTGGATATCAAACATGGTTGAATTTTTAAATTGTCTCGGTGTGTCGCGATGCACAGGTTTGGGAGTCGCAATGCCCAATCTACGAATGCTCCGCATCGTGACGCATAAGGGTTAACATCGCGACTCCCCCAGCTCTGAGAGGTAAGTGTCACGATGCTGGAGATCAGAGTCGCAATGTTGCCCTGTGTAAAATATTGGCAGTGATCAAATTTATCTTGAATCAAATCTAAAACTCTTCCAATTTTCTCCAAACACTTCAATACACCCAAAATCCAATTTTAACATCAAAATCAACATCAACACATGTTATACAACAAAAATATATGTATATTAAATACATATATGAATTTCTTTGAATTAAAATATAAACTGAAATAGATACTTGTAACATCCCCAAACTGGGAGATGCTACCAGCAAGGAACATGTCGTACTCTCCCCTTGAGGCTCTGACTTTCTAACAATATTAAACTTATCTGACATATAAACTCATGCACGAGACCGATGCCCAACTCAATCTCATAAATGCATAACACTTTTCAAACTAAATACCCAAATTCACTATACAATACAACTTTAGAAATGAACACCTATAACTCTTTAGATGCATATTCTTTACTAAGCAATCTATATGCTATATGACATTCTCTAACACTGTCTGAACCGAACTCTGACTCGACCTAGTGGACCAAACCCACTAGTGACAGCCATCAGTATCCATCCCCTCAAGCTCGTCCTCCGGAAATACTGGTAAAACAAAGAAACTGGAAGTGGGAGGTTAGATCGTTTGAACGATGTAAGTGAGTGGACAATTTAAAAGTAGTACTAAAAGTGCTTTTGAAAATCCACGGTTCTAAAACAAATTTCATCTTAAATCATCTTTTCTGAAATCTCTTCTATTACTTGAAAATAAATTTCTTCCTGGAAAACTTTTCTGAAGTTTGTTTTTGAAAATCTGGTTCTGAAAATCTGCGAAATATCTATTCTAAAAACTTATTTCTGAAATATCTGTTTCTGAAAACTATTTCTAAAAATTGATTTTGAAAACTATTTCTGAAAACTGGTCTCTGTCTCTAAAAACCTGAGGTATTTGGGCGTTACATATCGCCGTCCCCCCATACGCCTAACTAGAGCCAGGAGTACAAATCCATGACTTTGGGGCGTTACGTATCGCCGTCGCCCAAATTATGCTCTTTTATCATTTGTAATTAGATTACCAAGATATATAAATGATAAAAGTCCATATGATTAATACCGGATTAATAAGATATGAGACAATATTAATCCACTAAGGTTTAATCATTAAATATCCCTAGTCGTAGTATTATCGAGACTGGACATCGATAATGTAGAATAAACTAGTATTGCACTTGTGCGCGTTGTGGGAGCATAACGACATAGTTCTCATATATTTAAGTATTGGATACTTATGCAAGTGTGATAGGAGGCTGTGTTTACCGATGGTACGGAAACAACTTCGCTCTGGATAGACCCCTCGGAATCCCATTGGTAGTATGACTATATGTCTATGGGAATCCGAATCAGGGTAGGTGTATTTGGTCTTAACCTGAGACTTGCATCGCTACTACTTATGACAATCAGTATACTTTGGTTTTGGTCATCCGGGGCTTTAACAGGTTCTGTGTGTGCCTCTTCTGGGTATACTGAGAATCATAGTGTATTGGATGTGATGTCAAGATGGAATTATCACTCCAGTCATATTGATATGATGATCATGTAGGATACGAAACTAGTACTCTTTAGTACTGCAGTCATCGGGATAATATGACTAGGTCATGATTATCTGATTATAGAGACTAGTTACCAGAGATCCGATATATGCTTCGTACGGGACAGACACAATTCCAGCCCTAGGCCTAACATATGATATCGATACTGGATCATAATACGCAATACTACGTATACTACACCTGACAAAGATTACATATTCGTTTACAAAATATTTCTGGAATATTGGGTAGGCACGGTGCTTTGCTAGAAGCCAACCATGTCTTGTAAATCGGTAAGGACGTGGTACTGGATATGCACGTATTCGGATAGTCTGATAACCGTATGTACTGCCAACATATCCAGGGATCTCTTTGGTCGCTTCCCGAAGATTCACCGTTGAGATTTGACTCGAACAGAAAATTAATCTAGGATTAATTATGAGAGAGAAAATTAATCTAGGATTAATTACGGCAATAAATTAATATGAGATTAATTAAATGAGAAAGAATTAATCTGGGATTAATTGCGTCGAGAATTTATCTTGGAATAAATTCATCGACAAGAGATAACGTGATTAATTTAGAATTAATCGGCAAAGTAAATTTAATAGTTAAATTATATTTTACTATTTAATTTATTTAATTGGGCGAAAATAATCTATTAATATATTAATTGAAATTAGATTTCAACGCAGAATTAAAATTGGATTTTAATTCAAGCGAACGAATTAATTGGAATTAATTCGCGAGCGACTTCCGTAATAATTTTGCTAGACATTATTATTTAATTAAATTGGATTTAATTAAGTCGCAACGAAAAATTCGTTTAATTCTGAATTAACGAACCCAGGCCTGAACGAAGTTGAGTGTTGGATTGTCCGACTTAAATTTGGAATTTAAAGTGGGGCCCACCAACTTACATCAACAAGTCACTTGATTGATGGAAGTGGTTGGAAGCTTTTAAAGCTTACTTGTCCAACACACTTTACTTTTTTGGAAAATATAAATGAAACTTTTGGATTTGTTTTTGGTAATTGATTTTAGAAATCAAAATTGAAAAACACTATTCCCTCTTCTCTCTCACCATTGCTGAACATCCTTGTTCTTGGAGGACAAAATTTTCTTTCAAAATTTGTTCAAGCTAGCACTTAAAGGAGTGAATCAATGTGATAGGGAAACTCACCTAAGTGTTGGAAACACTGAAAGAAAGCTTGGAGCTTCCATTAAATCAAAGAAAAAGTCTTGAAATCATCCAAATCATTTTTCCGCAAACTTTTTGATTATTCGCACTTTAATCATGCTTAGTGATCTTGTGGGATGTCTTGGAGACTAACAGTTTTGGCTGCTGTTTTAGCTGTTATTTTTGGTGATTTTGGGCTGTTGTTTTGGTTGTTTTGGCTGCTATTTTGGCTACTATTTTTGCTGGCTGTTTTTACGATTTTTGGGTTATTTTTTGTGATGATTTTCTTGCTGTTTGTTTGGTGATGGCTGGTCTTAGTGGCTAGGATTTTCGGTGATGACTTGGTTTTTTTGGTGGTGTCAGAGAAGAAGAAGAAAAGCTTCATATTTTTTTTTTTGTTGTTGTTTGCCGTCCAAAAGCTCCCTTCAAGTTTTGGTGATTGCTCATTTTTATAATGACAAGGGATCTCCAAATCATGGAAATAAATCATGAGATATATTTTGGGAAAGATACTCATAAATTTGGTGATGAGGATGATTTCAAATCTTGTTAATTGGAAAGGATGGGATTTCACATATTGTTAAATTGTAAAGTGTTGATGAGGGAAGTTACAGATGTGAATTGCATGGGATTTTATCTATTTGGGAAGATTTGGGCGTGCATGAGAGGTTTTCATGGGCCTATGGGCGTGTGCATGGTGGGTTGAATGGGTTATGGGCCGTGTGGATGGGTTGAATGGGTTCATGGGATGATTGTGTGGGTTGCATGGTAATGGGCCAGTTGCAGGTGTTTGGGGCTTGTCAGAGGCTAAGGTTTGAAACAGTGGCTGAGCGAATTCGAGGCTGGCTAGTGAGTCCGAATCCAATGAGGTGCTAATTTTCATGGTTTTCCTTCCTTCCGATATTCATTTTTTGTAACTTTCGTAACTTTTCAGGTACTGACTCCATACGAGGCTCATCATCGGGCTTATGCAAAAATGCAGTGTCTACACCCTTCATCAATTATCTTCCATGAAAATGAAGAAAATTTTTACTCCTTAAGAAATCACAACCTACGTTTTTTGCTTACAAGAAGATGAGTGAATATTATGCTTTTTTATAGACAAAGAGGGGCAGATTTTATGCTGGAATGAGTGGTCATGATTGTGCCACCTCATCTTTTTTTAGACTAATCCCAAAATTACTGTAGCATTCATGGAATTTACAAATTTTGACCTATTTATGGTTTGAATTTGGAAAAATGTCCAACATGAAAGTTATAGTTCTCAGTCTCATCTTTCCGACGATATATAATTCATAAAAATCAGAGATCATATGAAAATGTTACGGATCGATTACAAGATGTTGTTTGGGTTACGACGTAAGATGAGTTCCGTGTCGAAATTCCAAGGAATTGCCAAATGTTCCGAATGTCATTTTATGGGCACGTACTTTCTAGAACATACTTTATATAAATTAATATGCCTATAATCTATAATAATCATAAGGCTCTGGTAACGTACAAGTCGCCGGGGTCACTAGATGTTACAAATTCTCCCCCTAAATAGGATTCGTCCTCGAATCCTATTTAAAACTGGAAATCTGGAGTTGCCTAGCTCTGAAATTCTCAATATTGAACATATTATCGCAAGTTACATGATTCACATACTATTTCCTAGGTCACCAACCTTTAACCATCTACATACTCATTCTCTACATTGCTCCAATCAATTATATCATAACCTACAGGGTACTCTATTTCTGTCTGCATGGACTTATACCTTACTCTATTCCTTAAGCTCATAATTATACATTACTCTTCTTCTTATCATAATATTTTTTTCAAGTATGATACCTTTTGAATTCTTGATTGAGTGGCAGTTTCTTGTTCTTGTTTTGTAAGAGTTCTATTGAATACTCAATATTGCTACCAAGCTACAACTTTTGTTATACTTTACAGAAATCTAATTCTTAGACTTCTATCTATGACCAACCTTACTTATCTCTATCTGGTTCTCCCTAGCAGGTACTTTTAAACCTTTCTAGAAATATTAGTGCTCTTTTCATGGTTAAGCCTTTTGCATTTACTGATTCCATTCTAAAGCATATATATTATATATATATATAATAACTTCTTGTATATTCCCTTAGCACTGCTTATGTATCACAAACAAGTATTCATCTTCAGATATTGAGTAATTTTTTCTCTATTTTCTTGCTAAGCTTCAACTATTTAAGGATTATGGCATTTCAAGTTCTCACATTTCTGACTATCTGTGGGGCTTAGCACTTCATAATATAAGGTTTGATTCTTTAGGTTGTGGTTAATTGTACGTATACTTTTGTTTAAATTATATTCAATTTCTCGAAGTTGATTCTGGCGATTTGGTTCTAATTACAGTCTATACTCTTTCTGTACTCTATTTTCGTTACTACCATAAGTTTAATTACGGTGTTCTTTACTAACTTGTTCTCCATATGTAGTGGTATGCCAGGGTATTTCCCCTGTTTATTGCTTCCATAGTATTGCTCTAACAAGTGTCATTATTTAGATACTCACAAACTTGTAAATTTCATCTTTATTAATGACCGTTTATGTAATTATAGCTTGATAACTCACCCACTGTACTAAATGTGGCATTATAGTAACTTATCTTTTCATTTTCATATTATACTACACATGTACCAAACCACCCATACCTGTAACTGTCTGGTTCACTTAACTATGGCTGATTACTTCATCTTCATTACGTGAGCTAAGGTGTAATAGGTCTTTAGTTTCATTCCATTACTGAGAAATCTTATTTTTATGCCATTGTGTTATTGCTTACACAATATTCTCTCCTATTGTCACCGAACCTTGACAGTTCCTCTTCTAAACCTTTGACTTATTGACTTTCTTGACTTCTCTTCTGATCTACTTCTATACTTAGGCGTTTTGTGATCCATTTCTCTGTTTCCTTACCAGAATGATATCATCTCTACACATCTTTAGCCATGTCTAACACTATTCTTTTATATCCTTGTCACTACTGAATTAGTACTTTATCACTTCATTGCTTCATCTAAACAACTTTTCTTTTAAATATCTTACTTAGGGCTATTTTCCTCTTCCATTCTACTCTTGTACTGTATTCAAAGGCTTTATATTTTGATCTCCTTTCACTACACAAACACTTGATTCTAAGAGTATCTCGAGGCGAACATCGAGGTCTATCTTTATTGCTGTTATCTGACAAGGGCTGGGAGGGTGGGGCTTGTCCTGAAGCTTTCTGATTGCATTGTTCTCATTAATTACCCGTGCTGTGTTTGCACTTACTGCTTATCCATGAGCTTAGGAATCTCTTATCTGCATATCTGATGCTAACTCCCAGACTAAGGTACTTCTGCCAAAGCCATCTGAATTATCTCTTTCAGCTTTACTCATAATTTATCTCTGGATATTAATCATACTACTTCCTACTAAGCTTCTGTACCCACACTGTTATCCTACCTTTTTAAATTTTACTTTGTTACTTGACTTTCCTCCTTATCTTGTTTTCTTGGATCTCTTAAATTTGTACTTCCTTGGAAACTCCATATATTAATACATGTTACGGCATCGCTACCAATTCTTTGGCTTGGATACTACACTTTTATTAATCATGAATAAGTTGGGTGTCTAAGCTATGGGAAACTCTATATAAGTCAGGTATCTTACTTTTGTGTTGCTATACGTTGCTTACTTTAATTCCTTACTTGTTTGGAACCTTCACTTCCTTGGGGTTTATCTGTTCTTTTGTTCAACTATCTAGTTATTCCATGATTCGTCCATCATATCCCACGTCTTTGCTTACTTATGCAAATCATTGCTAAGCTCTAAGTCGAGAGGTATACACATGTCTTACGGTTTCTTAATCTTGATCAATCACTATGGGGTCTTCACTTACGTTGTTTCCAAGATACATTATCTATGTCATTATACGTACTGAATTCTCTTTTAATTTTCTGTTTCATTTTTACTATTTTCATATTCTATCTCTTGGCTCTAAGCCATGCTATTGAGGATAATGGTGGTTCATTCTTCTAGCTACTTCATAGATCTCTTCTTTCTACTCTAATTATGGGTTACAACTTTACTATCTGATCTTTTTGTCCACACTAGTACCTTTTGGTTAAGTTCTGAGTATTTCTCATCTCATGAGTCTGTTATTTTGAGTTCACGTGGACTTCTACTAGTATTTGCCTGATCTATGGGTTTCTCACAGGTACTACTACTTATCCCTTCTTGACTCGGGTCGGGTTCTTTCTTTTCTATCTCTTAAATCCTCCTTAGTTATTTCCTAGGTAGTCTATCGTTTAGAGTTTTCTGTTTCTGACTTAGGTTAAATTTCATCAAATTTTACTTCGGTTATCTTTATCTAAGCTAGGAAAGGATGGGGCAAGCCTCTACATCTCGATGGTTATCGTGGTCCTTGTTCCGGTACTCTGTGTCCTGGTAGAGTCTATTACTCATGTAAAGTAGGTATGAGATAAACTCCGCCAGGACAGCTTCCTTAACCGGTATTACTGAGGGTTGAAAATCTATGTAGTTTAGTGCCGTATCTATATCGGGTTTCTTGGGGTAGGGTAATTTAATCTTCTCTTCTTACGTCTTTATTTTACTTACTTGTGAGCTTGGTTTTGGGGTCTAAAATCTTTTCATCCTCCTTGGTATGTTTTATTTATTGGAACTCTCACTTCTATTTCTGATTTCTTGTTTCTTTTATCTTCCTGTCTATTCTTCATTAATCAGGGAACTCGCTACCTATATGAGTTACTCAAGGACTATAGGGTCTGCTTGGAAAACTTTTCTGAGTAGGAATGAAATCTTGATTGGAGGGAATGAACTTTACTTGAATCTACTCGGCATATTACTCTTGTTTAGGTTTGCTACATTCTCTTTTCCTACAAATTCTGGTGTTATCTTTTACTATCTGACTCTGTATCTCGGATTCTTATTACTATCTGGTTACCTTAATCATCTGTATGTCCTCTTTTACTTTTCTTATAGATTTCTCTTTCCATTCCCTTTTATGAATATTCTCTAACACTTCACTATCTAGCCTTATAGGTTTTCTGTACTTCTGATGATAATTCAGGATAACTATAGGAGAATTCTCTATTTGGATCAAGAATACCGTTGCTCTTATAAGGAATACCATTCAAATATTATGGGAAAGCTTAATAACTTGTCTATAGGGCTTGAGAACATACTCGAGGATCAGATACTGGAGAGGTAGTGCCCCGCATATAAGTATCCCATATATAATATGTATACAAGACCCCAACACTCTACCCACTGCAGTCACTTACTCCCTAGACCATGCTCTGATACCATCTTTGTAAAATCCTCAATCTGGGAGATGCTACCGGCAGGGAATAGGCCGTATTATCCCCCCAAGCCTCTGACTTTCTAACAATATTAAACTCATGCACATGACTGATGCCCAAATCATTCTCATAAATGCATAATTCCTTTCAAATTAAATACCCAAATTCACTATACATTACAACTTTAGAAATGAACACTTATAACTCTTTACATGCATATTCTTTACTAAACAATCTATATGCTACATGACATTCTCTGACACAGTCTGAACTGAACTATAACTCAACCTAGTGGACCAAACCCTCTAGTGACTACCATCAGTATCCATCCCCTCAAGCTCGTCCTCCAGAAATACCTGTAAAACAAAGAAACTGGAAGTGGGGGGGTTAGACCGTTTGAACGATCTAAGTGAGTGGACAGTTTACAAGTAGTACTAAAAAGGCTTTTGAAAATCCACTGTTCTAAAACAAATTTCATCTTAAATCATCTTTTCTGAAATCTCTTCTATTACTTGAAAACAACTTTCTTCCTACAAAACTTTTCTGAAGTCTGTTTTTGAAAATCTGGTTCTGAAAATCTTTTTATGAAATATTTCTTCTAAAAACTTAAATATGAAATATCCGTTTTTGAAAACTATTTCTAAAAATTGATCTCTGAAAAATATTTCTGAAAACTGGTCTCTGTCTCTGAAAACCTGACGTATGGGGGCGTTACGTATCGTTGTCCCCCCATACGCCGAACTAGAGCCAAAAGTGCAAATCCATGACTTTGGGGCGTTACATATCGCCGTCCCCCAAAGCATGCCACTCCTGTCCCTGAAGCTAGTGGTCTTGGAGCGTTACATATCGCCGTCTCCGAAGCCACTAAACTAGAACTGGGGGTGCGAACCTATGCTACCCTCCAGGCTCTAAATCTAGGATCTAGGGGCATCTGTCATCCCTAGTCCTGAACTACGTGTGCACATGATATCTGAATCCGCCAAATCCATGTCTGAGTCAAGTTACATACTGAGGTGGGTTTTTCCCCATGCCTCGAAAATATAAAATCATGCTTCTGAAATCATTACTTTCTAAATCATTTCTCAAAACATTCTTTATCAAAATATATCTAAAAGTAAACTCGGCTAACGCCTTAAATGCGGAAAAGTAAGTATGATGTTAAAAATAATAAATGAAAACCAACTTAAGGAAAAAGTGTCAACTCACTGATTCAGAACTTGTTGGTGACGTCTTGCGATAGTGGCGGAACCGCATCTCCCGATGATAATTTGACCAAAATGATCTCAAGAACCCATCCACTTCATCAATTATCTTCCATGAAAATGAAGAAAATTTTGCTCCTTAAGAAATCACCACCCACATTTTTTTGCTTGCAAGAAGATGAGTGAATAGTATGCTTTTTATAGACAAAGTGGGGTTGATTTTATGCTAGAATGAGTGGTCATGATTGTGCCACATAATCCTTTTTCTAGATTAATCCCGAAATTACTGTAGCAGTCACGGAATTTGTGAATTTTGACCTATTTCTGGTTCGAATTTGGCAAAATGTCCAACATGAAAGTTGTATCTATCAGTCTTAGCATTTCTACAATATATAATTCATAAAAATTGAAAATCGTATGAAAATGTTATGGTCCGATTACTAGATATTGTTCGGGTTCGGACATAAGCTAAGTCCCGTGTCTGAATTCCAAGGAATTACCGAATGTTCCAATTGCCATTTTATGAGCACGTACTTGATCAAACATACTTTATATCAAGTAATATGCCTCTAATCTATAATAATAATAAGGCTCTAGTAATGTACAAGTCGTCGGGGTCACCGGATGTTACAGACTCACAATAAAGTGACCCATGAATAATTTTAGGTCACTCAAAAGTGGTCAAGTGATTCTAGAATGATAGTCATAGCTCCAAGCTATCATCTAGAGTTCAAAACTATAATTTTATGTTCCATATCCAGTATGAATATTTTGACCCAATTACAAACATATTGTGTTTATGCTTGTAAAGCATCCATACACAATTCATTAGCCTAATTTCAACATCAAGCTATATAATTAAGTATGAAATATATAATACACCACTATATGTTTCATTAATGATAACAACTCACTAATGAAAACATAGTTTTAGAGAAGATCAAACTTACCTAGCAAGCTTGATTCCAAGATCCAATCTTCTTCTCCTTGTTGAAATGTTGTAGAGAACTTCCAAAGCTAGCAAGCTTGATTCGAAGATCCAATATTCTTCTCCTTGTTGTTGTAGAGAACTTCTAAAACTAGTAAGCTTGATATGAGGATCCAATCTTATTCTTCTTGTTATTGTAGAGAACTTTCAAAGCTTCTCCCACAAAAACTTTACTTAGGCTAATATTTCTTTCTTTTGCTTAATGCTTGTTACTTTGCCTTTATTAAAAACTTGCTCAAGTTTTGCCTTTCATAGCAAAACTTATGTAATTTTTAATTAATAAAAGTTCTAATCAATTTTTATGTGGGCTTAATCCAACTTGACAAATTGATAAACGGAAAATAAATCAATATTTACCACCCCTTTTGACTTAATATTGTGTATACTTTCTTGAGTTTTGTGAATATTTTGATGTGTTTTATGTATTTTATAAATAAATAAGGTTTCAGGACTCAGTGGAATCAAATAGGGTCAAAAACAGTGAAAAATGGACAAAAATGGCAAAATTATCATTTTAGAGTCGCGACGCGCACAACCTCTGTGTCGCGACGCACTTACGTCATCAGCCCGCTGACACGCGTCATCATGATGTCATCCTCAATCACTGTTCTGCCGACACCATACGTTATTGCTTACGTCAACATGACATCAGCGTCGCGACACGTAAGCATTAACGTGTCGCGACGCCGAGCCAACAATTCAACTGCCGATGAAGCGAGTGACACGTGTCATCAATCTACGGTGCATCACGACGTGCAATGTTTCACGTGTCGCGACGCATGGATCAAAATTTTACCTATAAATTGAGGCCGAAATCAGAAGGAAAATTCATACCTTCTTCTGGGGATTTCCTTAAGAATACTAAGAAGATTGTATATTGTTTGTTTATTTACAGTTTTTTTGTATTTAAATTTTTTTATGCAATAGTTCTTTATTTATTTTACTTTTCAGTATGAGGAGGTAACTCATTTCTACTGGGGTGAAGGGAAAAGCTTTTATTACTAATATTTAGATTAATCTCCCTTAATTATAATAAATAAACTATTTTAAAACCTGACTTAATGGGCTTTGGCCAAAGTCTTAATAATCGTGACTTAGTCATATGGATACCTAAACCCCTTATAGTACACATACGGGCCGACAAATCCTATCTTTATACGTATTTGACTAACTAGTGTATCGGTCCACACCCAACGAACATTTAGCTGTCACACCATGATTGGTCTCTGATATATATGGCATCAAAGTGTGGAGGATCACACACAAAATCAATGTCATCCTATAGTCAAAGGATCGCATATATTACTCAACTCGAGGAGATTCTTATATACGGTGGTGTGTACTTCCAACTATTAGGAATCAC